>JABUQX010117862.1:17500-38992 GCA_015478945.1 Trachelipus rathkii
ATATATATATATATATATATATATATATTACAACCTTTTGAAGTAAAACATCAGCTTCGAATAAGATTAGAAGTGTGCCCATAATAGAGTTACATATAAACAGAACTTCTGGGAGACCGAAAGAAGATGTAGTTGCAACCTTGGTAACATTGGTTATTATGCAAAAATTTTGAACAAAAAGTTGAAAAGATATCCATGTTCCATAATGCTCAAATATGTCTTTATTGATGCCTTGAAGAATAAGCAACTGTTCTTTGAGATTTTTTAAAACCACTTCTTTAAAATTATATCTCTTCTTCTTAATATGTTTCGATTTGGAGAGAACCAAATTAGATTCAATGGAATATGATGAATATATCATTATTTCTTCAAATATTGAAGACAACTGCTGCATGACACAAAAAAAGAGGCAAAGCAAATCTAAACAGAAAGACGATCCAAAAATGTTATAAAACGTATCGAGAATTGTTACGATATTATCGAAATCAGTGATTCGAAGTTTGTTGACGCTCAAAAAAATGAAAACTGACTTAAGGGCAAAGATGTAAGCAATGAAAAGTAAATTTAACTTTTCTTTTCGCTGATATTTTTTAGCAAATTTACTTAACTTCAGAATAGAACTGTCTAAATTTCTTACATATATTTTTGAGTAAAAGCCAGTGTATAAAATGATGGAAGCCCAAAAGAAATTCTCCATCACCATTTCCAGAACTGACAATAAGTAATGAACACCATTTTCCTTATCACCACAAAGTAATGATGGTATACTATATAAATGAGAACCAACTGTCATAAAGTATATTGTCAAATTAAGAACAAAGATTAAATTATGGTAAAGATTTTGTATCGCGTTTGTATAGGACTGTTTTCCTACTCTAATTCTTGCAAACCCGTATATTACACCGACAATTAAATATATCATTATTACTTTTGAGAGTGACATTGCGCGAATGTATCTAGTTTTGCAGTAAAATAAAACAATACTCCTGTTTTAAAAGTACAATATAACTCCTTCGCAATTTACTAAAAGCAAATATAATTAATTTAATAATTTTTATCGATATTGATTAATGGCCCAAATATTATTGGATGTTTATTATTCTTTAAGACTAATGACTAAGAATTTATTGCTTTACTCGAGCAATGCTCTTGAATAATTAATATGAAAATTTAATTATTCTAAAACAAATAATTTTTTTATTTTTAATTTAAAAAAAAAATCGATAAACGCTTTGAGTTTATTTATGCGTTCCTTTAGAGGAAAACAATGTTGGGAAATGAACCAGCAAAAGAAATAAGTAAGATCCCTCTGTCCAACGATACAGTCCACAGACGTATTCTAGAAATGCCATCTAATATCGAGAGAAATGTTTGTAGTAATAAACTTCAGCATTCAGAAGTTTCATTACAAATTGATTATTCAACAAACAATGGCAACAAAACCAACTCTTATATAGAATTTACTCATTTTACTGATAAATATCAATTTCTAAATCGGTTTATTTTTTTGCAAAGAATTAAGTGTGACTACATAAGGTGAAGACGTTTTTAACATTTTAAATAGTTACCAGTGCAAATGGCAATCATCAGGGAATTCGTGTATCGGCATATGTACAGATGGAGCTCCATCAATGGTAGGCTGATTTAAGAATCTTACATCCTTTGTGAAAAAAAACAGAATGAAAATGTCATCATAACTCACTGCTTTCTTCATAGAGAAGCCTTGATGGCAAAAACATTGGGATATAAATTAAGAGTTATAAATTAAGCCGTTGAGATGGTAAATTTTATAAAAACAAGACTAGTAAAGTCAAGCTTATTCAAGGAGTTTTGTATCGATATGGATTTACAACACTGACGTCTGTTTTTCACACCAAGGTGAGGTGGCTTTCAACGGGGAAAGTACTACGACAAAAACTACTTCAGTTTTTTGAAGAAATGAAACAAAAACACTTTTGTCAGCTCCTTCGATGCAAATTTTGGATTATCAAAATAGCGTATTTGGTTGATATATTTCAGCACCTCAATTTTAAATTCTAGCATGCAAGGAAAAGAAGAAAATATTGTTTTGACATCTATATTTAATTCAAAATATTGAAAGCATTTCAGAAAAACTTAAGTCTTGTTATCATGGACTTACGAAAAAGCTTCCTTCAATAGTTAGGTTAATTTGGTATAATTGTTTTCCTTTGGTTAGGTAGAGCCTTTGCAGAAAATCCATTTTGGCGTCACTACACAATGATGGTTTACGACATTTGTACGAACTTGTGGGCGAAGATATATTGATACTTTCTTAAAGTTGCCATAGTCACACTCACTCTCATATCAAATCAAGAGACAAATGACGTGTATAGGATGTGCGTAAATCCATTATCAGATAATAATCTCTCAATAATTTTATGGACTAGAGTATTCTGACTTATTAAACAGATGAGAGAAGAACTGGCTTACTAATATATTTCATTCTCCACATCTGAGATAGATAGAAATTATGAGTATATGATTTAAATCTATAAAAATTGATAGAGTCCGAGAGGAAAGATTATATTGAGGATAATATCTCCACTATTCACGCTGGAGTATTGATCCAGATGGCAATACTAGGCCAACAAAAACATCCTTATTTGTTTATGTTCGCTAGCACAGAAGATAGCATTTTAAAGTTCGCGCGCGGCGCGACACGTTTTATATTATGTATACTCAGTGCGTTTTTTTCGAGACTTGGCCTCTAAGCACGCGCTTGGTGGCGTATTTCAGAAGATGGTTCACTGAAAAAAGTTTGTTTCCAAGATATTTCGGCTCTATGTTACTTAATTGAGCACTAAGTCAGTGTTCGTGTAGTCTTCTTCCAGTTACCTTTAGCAATCGCGTTATTACGCTCACTATTGAGCCGGGAAGTCTGTTTAATTAATCTAGGTGTACTTTGAAACATGAGAGAGTATCTCGTTGTAGATTTGAGTGCTTATATTTAATGGTGGCTACTACCTCCTTCTCTTATTTGGTGAGAATTCTTCTGTTAATTTTTTTTCTATGTTTTCCAGAACAAGATGAGCGTCGGAGCGAAGAGACCTGTTGAATTAACCGCCAGATGTTTATCGTATGGGTCATCGCTTATGAGTCATGCGGGTGAATATGTTCATGGGCTGATCTGACCAAAGGAGGAGAAATACCCTTACTTTTAACTTTTGTTGGAGGCACGCATATTCTGAGCATAGGCGCTATTTGCGAATTGAAACTCGGAGACCAGATAAACTTTGGGCTCCGACATAGATTGAGATCCGTGAAACGCTGTGTCGAAATCTACGACGATGGAAAATGACGAAGAAAAGGTTTTAAAATTTGTTGTGCTAATGGATAATGGGCGGTAGCCAAGAGAAGCCACCCAGTGACTGTTATTTTTTTGGGTTTGGTTAAATGTGAAAGGTAATCAAATCGTTACAGGAGAAACGTAAATTTGAGTATCCGGATTGGGAATCAGCAAGGCGACCTTTACCACACTCCGACGATGTCCCGCATATCCAGGTGTTCACTTGACTCGCCAGACCTACATTGTCTGTGAAGAAGAGTGGGATCCAGGGAGTTTGGTGTGCCACACGTGCAGATTAGTGGTTATGTGAATATGAGAAAAAGTTATACTTCTACACAGTTCAACAGTCTCTCCCAGGAAGAGATCATATTGATATTTACTTTTTACTGAGAGTTATAGTTCTCTCTCATAGCAATGTATTCTGAGCTTTTAGCATCTAGACTACGTGAAAAGAACTGTCTCAAGGGCGAATGTAAAATAACTTTTTTGGACAATAGAGGTAGTACTTCTCCCATATTTCATTGAAGAAGAAGACCTAGTATACTGTTGGAACATCCCTGGACTCCTACTCCAAAATGGGGTTACCTAAAGGCCGTTTTCGTATTCAGCATTATTTTGTCTTAACGCTCGAATTAAGACAATTCTTACTTACGCATTTTAAGAAAGGTTTTCGTGCCAAAACGACCGCGAATGAATTTCTTATTCTTATAAACTTGTTTTATAAACATTACAAAAATCATAATCAGTGTTTGGAATGATGTCTTCGTGGGAGGATAATCTCTCCTCTCTCTCTCTCTCTCTCCTCGATCTCTTCTCTCTCTCTCTTCTCTCTCTCTCTCATCTCTTTCTCTCTCTCTTCGGTTCCTCCTCTCTTCTCTATCTATATATATATAATATATATATATATATAATATATATATATATATATACTATATATATATATTAATATATATTATATATATAATATACTGTATATATATATATATATATATATATAGTTATATTATATATATATTTAATTTACCTGGAAGTTCAACATCTTCCAAAAAAACAATTGAAAAAAAAACAATTGCTTCATTGTAACAGATCTTTTAATCAAAAATTTGCAAAGCTGAAAATTAAAGCCATTTTATTCAAGGGAAGCATCTTCAGGTGGTCACAAAATTAGACCGGGCCTACGACGTCAGTGAAACATTATCAAATTGCATTTTTTTAATGGAATATTTATTGATTTGATAATGTAAAAGGTGAAATATCACGCAAATATTTGACACAATCTCACTACTCTTAAAGTCATTAAATTGATTCCATTTTAAAAAAAAAAATAAAAAAAAATAAAAGAAAAAAATTTCATGACTGCTTTCTGGCATCATTTTCTTTGTTTACATTTTTCGTAAGAATAGAATTTTTCGGTAAGTCAGCGAAATAGCAATCTTACGGAATTTGTCAAAATTCTTACGTTTGGTGAGAATATTTTTCAAAAATTTTCCTTAAAATTTGACAAAACGAACGATTTTTTTGAGAACGTTCTTATTTTTCGTAAGAATTCGTAAGAATATTTATTGCCAAAACGAAAACGGCTCTAAATACTGACCAGAAGATTGGCGATTGTTTATGGATAGTTCAACGAGAAGCTTGAAGTGTGTTTTATTGAACAATGGCAATAGTTATGCATCGATTCCAATAGGTCACTCAACAAAACTGAAAGAGGAATATGAAAATATAAGAATGATCTTGCAGAAGCTTTAGATATAATGAACACCAAAGTGGTCTAAATATGCGTTTGATTTGAGATGGTTCAACATCTTACTTGGAACAAGCAAAGCGGATAGTAACTAAGTACTCCTTGTGTTTTTTATATGCTTGTTGGATAGTAGGGCTAAAGAAGACCACTGGGAAAAAGTTGTATGGCTTGCTAGGGAAAATATGACTGTAGGTGCATCAAATATTCATTACGAACCAATGGTTGAAACACTGGGAAAAAATTTTTATTTTCTACCACCCTGCCACATCAATTTACTAGGACTGATGAAGCAATTTGTTTGGGCCTAGACAAAAATGGTGAATGTTTCAAATATATTAGCAGATTTTTTCCAGGGTGAGTATGGAGAAACTCAAAGCTGGAATCTTTAGCTGCCCCCCGCAAATTCGCCAAATCATCAAGGTTGACAATTTCATAAATTCCATGACTGATATTGAGGCATCTGCCTGGAAAAGTTTTTGTCTTGGTTGTTCAGAAACTTTTTTGGGCAACCATAAATCTTCCCCACCTATGTAGAACTCGTACAGAAAATGCTTTCAGACTATCAAAAATTTGAATGCTAATATGGGCATAAAAGTTCACTTTCTACACATAGTCACTTTAGGATCTTGGTATCGTCGGATAATCTAGGATGTTATAGTGAGGAACAATGGGAGAGGTTTCCATCAAGATATCAAGGGAATGGAAGAAAGATACCAAGGAAGATGGGATACACACATGATGGCAGACCTATTGTTGGAAGCCTTCAAACGTGATTGTCGCTACGATTCTGCACACAAAGACAATCATATAGACAGAGATTTGTAATGCATTAATTGTGATTTCATTGTACTGAATTGAAAGTTTTGACCTATTAGCATTTTATGTACTTACTCATTAACAATTTGATATATATCTTTCGTGTTTTTTTTTTTTTTTTTTTTTTTTTTGGCATTTATTTTACAACCTTAAATAAAATGTTTTATTAAAATGTAATTTTTTTGACCACCCTGTAAAAAAAAACTGTGCAAGTCTAAAACTTGGAGGTCCATAGTTCGGTAAATCAGCGGCAACAAGTTACCTATAAAATGACCTTCAAATGTTATGCCGCAAAATCTTTGTTGGCCAGTGAATTATCAGTCAATACCTAAAAAACTTTGACCATTTTACAACAATTTTCAACATCATATTTATGCGAATTAGGATTTTCCACTCTCACCACCATCAAGTGCAAAAAGAGAGGGCAAGTTTCCAGTCTATTGAAGAGGAAATGAGAGTTTGCCTATCATACATACGCCCCAACATTGAAGAAATCGCTAAGACACGTTAGGCACGTGTTTCTCATCATCAGAAATTAAATGATGAATAAAGGTATGTAGTATTTTCCAGTTATTTCAATATTTCTCTGCACTTTGCATCAAATTTTTTAGCATTTTGAGTGTGGCACGCCTACGATTTTTTGTAGAACTTCAAGTGAAATTGTGGTCATCAATATGGTCTTCAAAAAATTTGAGAACTACCAGTTTAAAGATAAGAAAAGAAGTATTAGGAAATTATCCAATATTCTTGTTTAAGAAAGGTTTAAAACCTGGAAGGAATAAGGGTTAAAGCATTAGGATGATAGTTGGAAAGTTAAAAGGTGTCCTCCTCCCATGTTGAATGAGTTCATTCCGCCAACTGAAAGGATGGCATTTGACTGACAGCGGTGAATCAATTTACACAGGTAGGGTGAAAGTTCAGAACAATAAGGGGTAACCTTCAGGATCATAATCCCTTTTAATATTAAGCTCACAGAGAGAGAAGGAATAATATTTTAAAAAATACTTAAATGAGGGAAAAATGAGAGTTTGAAGAGCTTTTATATAAATTATTTATGAATTTTGTTCATTGATATCTTTTGACTTCTAAGGATTCGTCTAAACTTTTTCTTTAATTCTAAAGGTTCCTTTGTGGCTTACATTCTGTTTGGGAACTACCTTATTTATGCTGTCCGTTTCCTCTAACTTTTTCTTAAGGGTGCAATTAGATATCAATTATGTATTTTCATTAGCATTAATTTTATTGGAATAATCTTTTATACATATAAATGAAGAGATGATGTAGTATGAGATGAGATTTAGAGAGAGAGAAGATGAGAGAGAAGAGTAGAGATGTATGAGTAGAGATAGAGAGATGTTAGTAGTAGTAGAGATGAGTTGAGAGAATGATGATATTTGAGAGTGTAGTAGAGAGATGTAGATGATGTATGAGAGAGATTTTGTGATATTGTCTTGTTTATGTATAATTAATATAATTATTTATTTTTTTTAATATATAAAAAAGATAGTAAAGTTATAGAATTGATTATTTTTAAATCAAATTTATCTTATTTTTATGATGTTAGGATATAATGTGTAGAAACCATTAATAGCTTACTTATAATTTTTCTAATTTGTAATTTTTATTGTTGCGTATTATTGTAATTTGTGGTCGTATGGTAATAGATTTTACTTGATTTCTATCTTAATTGAATAATAAAAATTGCATTTATTTTTCTTGTAGCTTTGAAAGATTATTTTGTCTCATCTTAATTCTGAGTTCAGCTGACCATGATATTTTTAGAAATATCATTACAATTTTTTCTGAGTTTTTAATTTTTTGCAATTTTACGTGGGTTGTGGTACTGGGAACCAGGCTAGGAATGCATAATATCTTGAGTTATTGCTTTCCTATATTCAGTGTTCTAATTTTTCAATTTATTTTATATAAAACTTAGTTCAATTGAAAACACTACCTTTTAATGTTATTCATGACAACTCGAGAATATTCTCTATGTAATATCTCAACTTATCTCTTTTTACTAGTCATAGAGTCTATTCATGTATATTTATGATTTCTTGTATATATAGGTATATTTTATCTTATTATATTTTTTGTGCCAGAATTATGATATTAGAGAAATCCTTATAATGGATATGTCAAATAGTTTTAATTTAGTATTATTATTATTTATACATATATGATTTGAAGAGCCACTGGCTTGACCATTTTCCTTATATTCTCAAAGGATGATCTGTATATCTATCAAATATTATGGTATTTGCATTAAATATTTTTATTTCACCATGATAGTTATTGGCATCAGATGTATAGTTATGTTTTGAATCTGTAATTCTATCCAGCTGTATTCTTTTGAGAAGTTATGTATTTAGAAATTTTTTTTGTCGGTTGATGTAACATTGTTGACACATAGAATAATGATTTCTGAAGGAAGGTGAGATGAATGAGGGTATATCTCTATTACAAATTTTTTTGAAGCATCAAAAATAATCGAATTATAATTCGAAATGCCCTGTGGGCGCTTATTTGTGCACTTATTGTATAATGATTTTGATGTTTTGAATATTGATTGGTAATTGAAAGGCTGAACCTATATTTTGGTAGTAAACTTTCGGAAACTTTTTTCCTGAATTTATGTATAACACATAGAACATATTAAGGAAATAATATCTTTTTGCTGAAAATTAAATGATATGAATAAAATTAATATGGGAATAAAGATAAGATTTAATTTCGTCGTATGCTATATTTAATACATCTTGGATTTTTTGCTAAATTTAACAAAACGAACGCAAATATGAGTATTTTTCATTGTAGAGTATTAATATTAAAATATATATGACTTTATATAATTTTTACTATAAATTTTAATTTCAATATGAAAAAAATTAATCTTTCTATCAGAGCAAGTCCGGCTAAGCTCTTTAAGGGATGTTTAATTTTTTTCCTATAGATAATTTGTAATATGATTTCGGTAGAATATTAAATTTATTATGAACAATTCTAGCGATCTTTAAATAGTGCTTATACTTAATCAGGGCGAGCTTTCCTTTTTTTTTTTCCCCCTTTCCTTTCTTTTGTTAGTGGTAGAAAGGGGGAATTTTTTCTTGCCATTTATTAAGAATTACATAATATATAATTTATGTGTTGTGTTGGTTTATGTAGTAATTTCAGATTAAATTATCTTATTTTGTTTATATGAAATATATATGGAAGTGGTGATCTAGATTGTTCTCTTACCAGTTCATTTTTGACTATATGAGGTTTTTTTCTACTTTTTTCGATTATTTATCATTTATATATTTACACGAAGTTCAGAGCTTCTAAAATACAACTTTCAATTTTAAAAATTATTTTTTATCATTTTCTTTTCTTTTCAACTATTTTATTTATTAATAATTTTTTATTATTTATTTTTTATTTTTTATATTTAATTTAATATTATTCTTTTTTTTTATATTATAATATTTTTTTTTTTATTTATAGTTTATTTAATCATTAGATTATCCATTATATACTTTTTTATTTATTTTTTTAGTTTATTAATATATTATTTTTTATATATTTTTTATTATTATATATTATAGTTTGACTGTGTGTGTTTGGTTCAATCTCTCTGAGATTATTTGTGCAGTTATATTTTCTTTACATTTCTCCCATTATTATTTTTGTTTCTTTTCTTAACATTTTTTATTGTTTTTTTGTATTTTTTTTTGTTTTTTCTTTATTGTCGATTTGAAACGCTTAAACCATTAATTTTATTTAAAGTTAATATTATTTATTTATTTTTAATCATTATTTTTAATTTTTATTATATATTTTATTTATTTATTTTATTATTATATTATATTTTTTTTTTTATTATTATTATTTTTTTTTTTTTTTTTTTTTTTTTTTTTTTTTTTTTTTTTTTTTTTTTTTATATATTAAAACTATAATTTTTTATTTATTTATTATTTTTATTATTATTATCTAATATTTATTATATTTTACTATTATATTATGAGTTTATTATATTTATTAAATTTATTATAAATTATATATTTAAATTTTATTATTTTATTTAATTTATTATTTTGTCTAAGATCTTTATTTTTTTAATGTAGGTTTTAATTTTTTAATTCTTAATAATACTAAGTATTTCAGAGTATTAATTATTGATATGTTTTTTATTATTTTTTACATTAATATTATTATTTTGATCTAGATTTTAATTATAATATTAATATATATTCTTATGATTTTTATTTAATATTTGTTTATTATTCTATTTTTTATTTTTTTATATATAATTATTTTTAATTATGTAATAATTTATTATATGATATTTTATTTTATTTTTTTATCTTTATAATTATTATTATTTTTATATTATATGAATATATAATGTAATAAAATGATAGTAAACCGTCATCTCCTTTCAATTTAAACATTATAATACGTAAACGTGTGTTCTAATATATCTCTAATAACTCGCCCCTTTTATCTCTCTCTTCTCTCCTTTCTCCTTTTCTTCCTATATAAACCTAAGGGTAATTTACCGTACCTTTTTCGATTGCAGGTTACATGCTACCTTTAATTTATATTCATTATGTAGATATAATTTTAATCACTTATTTTAAAAATAATTTGGATTATATTAAAATAAATTCATTTTATGCTACAAAGATAGAATAGTATTATATTGACTTTTTTGGCGAACAGAGACTTGTGAGATGAATAGTACATCTATTTATAAAAATTATTTGTGTGTACATTTTACTTTGAAAACTGTGGCAATATATTTATTTTATATGAAGCGAATTTATTAAATTATTTTTCATTTTTTCTTTATTTATTTTATTTCTTAAATGATTCTCGATATTAATATACGTGTATTATTTAAACTTTTTGGCAGTTATTTATATTTTGCAATAAGAATATATTTAGAGCTCTTAAGTCTCCAGTGTTATTTCAAAACACGTGACTTTTTCATATATTTATCAGCACATGTAGGTTATTTTTTGAAAAGGAAGTTTTAAAATTGTTACTATTTAAAGCACTTTCTTGATTAATAGATCTTCAATGCATTGTTACTAGTATTTTCTCAATTTTTGTTTTCATGCTTTAAAGGTATGGATTTTGATCCGGCCTTAATGGCTTTACTACATTGTGACTTTTCTTATATATTTCTACTTTTTATCGTCGTATGATGTGATGTTTTTTTTTCAATTGGATCTTAACTGGGTGGTGACCATTGTGCACTTTTTATCTGAGAATTTCGATAAGTGCTGTCTATTAGAATTTTTTTAGGATCTTCACGATAAAATTTTGGGAAGAACTCTCATAATAACTCCTTTGCTTTTATCTTATTAAATACAGAAAATTTTGAGGGTATCTTGGTTGTTGATGCAGTGCAGATATATATTATTTTTTATATTTTATTTATTATTTTATATTTTTATAGGATAATGACTACGAAATATTTTTTTTATTTTTATATATATATTATATAATATTTTTATTTATTATTTATTATTTATATTATATTATAATCATTTGTTATCTTTATTTATTATTTTTATATAGTATTATAGATATTCTTATTTTATATTAGTATTTGTTTTTTTTCTTTCTTTATATTTAATTATATATATTATTTATTATATGTTATATTATATTTTTATATTATTATTTATATTTTATATCTATATATATATTATATATATTATATATATATTATTATATTATATTTATTATTATATAATTTATTATTTATATCATTTTTTATTTTTTTTTTATTATTGTGTCTTTAGATTGCCCTATTGTTATTTTATTTTTTTTTTTTTTTTCTATCATTCACTTTTAATTATAAATTATATAACTTATATATTATTATTAAAACATGGAATTAAATCTTTATTTTGACTTGAAGTGTATTGCTCACTATATTTTTTGCTTTTTAATTTGCCATTTATCTTGCGTTGATCTTCTTATTTGCTTTTCAGGTGAGCTTTTATAAATCTTTAAAAGTCTCTCTACGTTGTATGTAGTAGAGGAACTGGAGCTGCTATTATGAAATCCTGGTGGTGGTTGTCAGTTTTTATATTTTGTCAGATTTTTTTTGTAGAATTTTTGTGTTGTCATGATTTATTATGTTTTTGTGTCTTTCATCTATATTTTATTTTCATTCCTGTGTCTATTTTATTTTTTGTATATCTAGAGCTGTTTTTTTATGGGCAATATTTGATTCTATAATTTTTTCTTTTCTTTTTTTATTACAATGGATACTATTTCTTATATTTATATCTCTTTTATATTTTTATTTTATGATTGATTGTTCTCTTTTTCTATGGCTGGTCAATTTTGGCTGATATTTTGGCTTGTCGTCCGTTCAGGTTCTCTTTATGTTGTTTCTTTGTTCGCCTTTTTGAATCTTTATTGTTGTTCTTTCCCCAATATAAATTTTTTGGTGTGCTCAGTTATGTTTCATATGGTATTTTTAATAGATGCATGTGTTGTGTTTTGGTGCATTTATTTTTTTTATATTTATTTGGTTTTAAACTTTTTAATGTATATTTTTTTTTTGTGTTTGAAGGGGTGGTATGTGATGTTTTTTGGTTTATTTGTCTTTAAGTTATTCGATAAGTGGGTTAAGGTGTACAGGGAGGTAAGTGTATGTTTGTTCTTGATTATTCTTCTTATTTGGGTTTGTTTTCGTTGCGTTGATATATTTTCTTATTGCTTTTTTTAGGGCCTTTTGAGATAATTGTGATTCGGGTAAATTGTAATTTTTGGTATTAAGTTGAAGATATTATTGTATAATTTGTTATTCTTTTTGTTAAAGTTGAAGGGAACATATGTTCGAAGTGCTCTTGGAAAGGGATGATTGAGGGTGCCTATTTTTGTATCTGAATGGTTGAATTACATATTCTCAATGGTATGTATTATTTTGTTTTGTGTGATAGTTGGTTTTCTGTAAATTTGAAATCTCTTAAAACGTGGGGTGTTTATTTTTCTCCATCTTTCTATTTAATTGTTTATTCTTATGGGAAGTGTGTAAGATGCTATTTTGTCCCCTAGATTACCTCCCGCATATATGTGTAGAATATTTTATTTTTGAAAGAATTGATGATTATATAGAGCAACTGAATATTGTGCAAGAGTTCTGTGGACAGTTCGCAGAACATTTCGTCGATTATTATCTGTCTAGTAATTATGATGTTGCTTACATTACTATTCTCCTAGGAGAATGAGATGTTAAAATGGCGGTATCAAAAATATACTTTTGTTACAAATGAAAAGCTTTAAAGATAATTTATCCATTTTGTTTTTTGTTTGTATGGCGATAATAAAAGTTTGTTTCATTGATGTAGAGTCTATAGTATTTTGTGTTATATTATATGTATAATATTTTGATCAAATGTTTTTTTAAACAGAATTGCGAAAGGATATTTTGTGAAAGGTTGTTATTGTTATTGTTTCTAAGTATTTTGACTGTCTCCCACGTTTATTAGTGATAAATGAACATATTATGAGGGACTGGTGCAGAATGAAAACAATGATATTCCTTTGCATTGAAGCTTAATGTAGGTTTACTTTCTATAATAGTAAAGACCTGACGTGACGACGCCAAAAATTCATGTCCTTGACCAGTCCATAGATTCTGTTTACTGAAATTCGCGATTAATACATGGGTTTCAATGCGTTTTCAGAACATGAAAATTGCTATAATGGATAAGCCTTGATTAGGTTCTAAACAGATTCCGCGAACGAAGACGACCGTTATTTTTTTGAATTTTTAATTACTATCTCTATATTATCTTATTTATTTTTTTATTTAAATAAATTTCAGCTTTATATAAAATACTTTATTTTTTATTTTGTTTATTTTGATTATTTTTTTCTTATTTCATATATTATTTTTATTTTTTTTTATCATGACCAACAAAATTCTACAAAAAAATCCTGAAAAAATTTAATTATAATATAACTGATTCAACCACACCGGTATATTTCATTATTTATGTCAGTCTCCATGTTCCTCTTTCTTCTCTATTTCAATTTCACTGTAGAATGTTATTTTTTTTTTATATGTTTTATATTAATTCTCACCTGATAGTTAGGCTCACGCGTAATTTGTGGCGAAAATATATGTTGTAATGTGTTCTAAATACTCTTTTTCAGTATAATTATATATGTTATTTTTTCCATGTTTTTTTATTATTTTATATATTAATTTTAAAGTTTTATTTTATTAGTGTGTGTTGTATTAAACTTATAATGTTTTGTGCATTTCTGTCATTGAAAATTAAATATTTAAGTAAATATTATTGAGATTTATATTTGTGTTTGTATTTGCCCAATTATATAATATTATTTATATATTATTTTTTATTTATTTATTTATTTTTATTTATTATATTTTATTTATTTTTATATATTTATTATTTATATTATATTTTTATATTTTATTTATTATTTATTATATTATTAAATTATTATTATTTATTATTTTATTATAATTATTTATTATTTATTATTTTTTTATTTTTTATTTTTTATATTTTAGTTATTAATTAATATTTTATTAATTATTATATTATATATTTTTTTTTTTTTATTTATATATTATTTTTTATTTATTCTATATTTTTTTTTTTATTATTCATTATATATTTTATTATTATTATATTTATATATTTTATTTTTATATATTATATTCTATTGTATTTATTTTATTTATTTATTTATAATTTGTTTTATATATTTATTTTTATTTATATTTATTCTTATTATTATTTTTATTATGTTTTATTTTTTTATATATCTTTATGAGATACATTTATTTCAAGTATTATTATATATTTATTTATTTATTTTATTATATTTTTTTTAATATGTTTATTATTTATTATTATTCTATTATTTTTTAAAATTAATAATGTATAATTATTATTATTTTATCTATTTTTTTATATTTATTTTTTTTTTGTGGCCGTATTTAAAGCATGGGCCACATGGGCCCGGGCCCAGGTGTCTGGTCAAATTCTGGAAGTTCTGTAATAGTTGTGTGTAACTAACCTTCTACTTATTCGAAAGCTGTTTTTTTTTGTAGCTATTATTATTATTATTATTATTTATTTGATTAAAATTTATTTTATACCCAAAATGTTTTTTTCTTTTGTTATTTATTTATTTTATTATTTTATCTTTTATTTAATTTTTTTTATCTTTATTTTTTTCTTATTTTTTATTTATATTTTTATTTTTTATCTTTTATTTATTAATTTATATTATTATTATTTTTTTTTATTATGTTTATTTTTTTTTAATATATATTATTTATAAATTATTATGACTGATTGAAAATTTTTTTTATATTTTTATTTTATATTTTATTTTATTTTTAAAATTTTCATCTTTATTATTTATTATTAGTTTTTGTTTTTGATGATGTCTTTCTTTATCTTCATTATTAAATTTAATTTAATTTTTCTTGTTAATGTTGTTAATGCATCGTTCTTTCTTTTATTATTTATATTTATTATTATATTATTTATTATTTATTTTTTTTTTTTTTTTAATTCTCTTCTATCGTTTCCATTCACTCAGTTTTGGTTTCCATCAAGTACCTTTTTTTTAATTTTTTGCATTTTGATATATAAATTATGATATATATTTGGTGAAGATTTTCTGATATTCTAGTATCATTATTTTTGTCTTTCAGATTTTTACTTATATATTTAGTCTAATAAGCTTATTTGGATATCTTTTTTTTTTCTTATCATTTCATTTTCTCCTCTAATGTAAATATTTTTAAGCTGGTAGTTTGGTTAGCAAGTACCTTAATTATAGTTTTTTTTTTTTATGGTCTTATTTGTTTTTCTTCTTTGTAATTCTTTCGCCTACTGTTTGTCTTTTGGTTCTTTATTACATTATAAGGTGTCTATTTTTCTGTGTTTCTGATTTTGTATTTTATTTTCTTAAAGTTTATATATTTTATTAATTGCGTATTAATGATGATGTCTGATTTGTTTTCATAATTTTAGTATTTAATCATTTTTTATTGTTTTTAACTATGTTTTTGGTTTGTATCTTTATGCATTTTTTTTTGATATTTTAATTGTGATTTGTGGTCTTGTATAATATCTGGTTGTATGTCGTGCGCTATAAATATATTCTCTGTTTAACAATTAATCAAAACGCTTTATTATATTGAGTATATTTATGTGTAATAATGTATTAAATTGTAGGTATAACAATACCTATTAGTAGTATGTACTTCTATTTTTCTTTTTATTTCTTGACTTATATTAGATCAAATTGAATTTCTGTTCGTGAGTTGCGGATTGTATATCTGTATATGTTAATTTTTCAAGTTAATTGATTTGTTATAATCTTGTTATATCAGTTTTTTGGGTATATCGTTGAAACATATTGCATTTCGACTTCTTATCGTTTTATCTTGTCTGTGATATATGTGATCAGTGTTAGACGAAGCTATCTTTAGATCAAATGTATTCTTTATATCCTTAATCCGTACTTTGATTTTCTCATTTAATTGGTAATGGTTTAGTTGAGGTTCTCTATCGATAGTTATCTCTTTTTATTTTTTTTAATTGTAATGTCAGTTTGAAAAAAATAGATTATTAGATTTTTTTTTTTAAATTCTAATTTAAAAAAATTTTCCAGTAATTTATAAAGTAGATTTTTTATACAAATTCCTTTTTGTTTCAATATACGAATATAACTTTGTATATGTGTAGATGTGTGTATAATCGTGTCTCTATTTATTGTATGTATCTCTTAAACAGTCCAAGGATGCGTCTTTTTTGTGGTCCTTGTTTATACTTTTGTGATTGGTTTCGGATTTGTTTTGTATTCTTAAGTTTTGTAAACAGAAATGGATTTAACGATTGTTGTTATAGTCATGGCAACTATTCTAAGATTTGTACTTTGTTTATTACATGAAAATCCTGTTCGTCACTCGTGTATTATTTGTATATATGTTTTTTGTGCTTTTGTATTATATGACTTAAGTTTATATGGTTTTCATTTTATGTAGATTGATTTCAATGCATGTTCTTGTCCTTTCCCTCAATTAGAAGAAAGAAGTAAAATAATTGGGAAATGATCTAACAAAGAGTTATTTGCTGTTATTAAAAAACTTTTCCTCACGGGGGTTAAATCATTCCGTATGCGATGATTGAAATTAGCAGTTTGGTCTTCTGTCGTAAAATGGAATTTTTTTATTGATTGTGTCTGGAACTTAATTGCGGAGAATTTGACCGCTTTTTTTCAAAGTCACCTAGCTCAGATGTCAAAATTACTGGCAAAGGAAGGCAAACTTCTTATTTATCACATAGCACTTACGAAGAACTTATCCAAATTATGGCTAGAAAGGTAATTAGTGAAATAGTGAAAGAAATTCAGAAAAAAGTATTTTTCTATATTGTTGATTCCAGCCGCAACATTACTCATAGAGGATCTTAGCTATGAGCTTTAATCATCAGATATGGTGAGCAAAGAAGGTAAACCGCCAAAAGGAGGCGGCTTTTTAAGAGGAGTTTATGTAAAAGTCCTGTTCCATAGTTATTCAGGTAAAGAACCTAGCGGAAACGGATGATGAGATTCGTCAAAGGCCAAATGAATTAGACAATAAGCAGTTGTGCGGGGTCCAAACGTAATGGATAATTCTGCTATGAGGTAGTCAGGAAATATATCCTGGCGCTGCAAACAAGAAATTTATATATTGAGGCCAACCATCTAGCATATTTCATACCATTTTCAGCTCATTCCCTTAATTTATTAGTGGGATGGTCTAGGCTTGCCGACACATGTTGTAAACAGGCGGTTTCTTATTTTACTTTGCTTCAGAATCTTTATATAATTTTTTCTCGGGCTCTGCGCATCGTTGGGGTATCTTAAAATTTTTTCTTCAAAGAATATACTGTCAAACACTATGTGGGACAAGGTGGTCAGCTCGAGTAGAAGCTTGTAAAAGTCTAAACAAAAGGTTTGGAAGCTTATTGTTAAGGCTTTAAACTCTATATCTGAATATAAAAATGAGACCAGTCATTCAGCAAGAGGCAAAAGGAATTTTGAAAAAATT
The DNA here is from genome assembly GCA_015478945.1 of Trachelipus rathkii. NCBI lineage: Eukaryota > Metazoa > Arthropoda > Malacostraca > Isopoda > Trachelipodidae > Trachelipus > Trachelipus rathkii. The sequence continues at coordinate 35,462 of JABUQX010117862.1, forward strand.
GAGTTCCTTTGAAATACTCTTTATGTTTTGCAATATGGGAACCAATACTTGAAAAATTTGATTTATATAAATATAATATAAATTTACAATCTTGAAGATATGGATAGTTTTGTTCCAACCTTTTGTTTTATTAATTTTTTGAATAATCTCCATCGTGTAACTTAGTATAATGAAATTAGAAGTTTCATTAGAAACCTTATTTTTCGAAAATTGTGCAAAGAAAAATTGAAATAATCTTTACACAAAAAGATCTATTCAAAGAATTGTATCTAATTTACTTAATGATTCTAAAAGAAAGTATATGAAAAATTTACAAATTTATGCATTCTTCTTAAGCATTTAGCTTCTATTACTATATTCTTTTATATGGCTGTTCTTTAAACAGATATAAAGGCTTGACCATTTGGGATACCCCCCCCCATGTTCGTTTCTATCACTAATTTTTTTTACTCTTATCAAATTCGTCTCCTATCCACTATTATGACGATCCACCATTTAATTTTAACACCTAGTCCATTAATTACAAAATATATCGATTATCTCGATTTTCCCGATCTTAAGATAAAACTTACTCCTTCAGAGAGGACCTTCAACAACGAATGGTTTATAGATAGTATATGGTAATATATGGTCTAAGTTCTATGCACGAGCATGACAATTTATTACAAATATTTTATATAACAAATATGTGCTTCTGAATGATATATTTATTCTCATAATCTGGTAATATTCGCGGTGGTGTAAATTATTTTTATGTACTCCTGCGACAAAAATGCTCAGCTGAAAGATCATTCTTCAACTTAGAAGGGTTAAAGTTATTTTAACGCTCCGTCCCAGTCCAAACAGCGTTTAGTTCATCTTGCTGTATTTTGCTATTGAAAATGATTTCACCGTAAAATTAGATTACGAAGATATTATTGACAAATTTGCCAACGAAAAGGCAAGACGAAAACCTGTAATGAATCATTAATTTGACATGTAGATGTAATAATGTAATTATAGATATATATATATTATGGGATGGGCCGGATATATTATATATATATATATATATATATATAATCAATTAGTATAATTATATATATTATATATATAATATTTGTATATATATATATATATAATGTTGGGGGCGTAAATTTTTTTTTGGGCCCATGGGCGCTAGAGTAGTTAAATGCGGGCCTGTATATATAATTAATATTTATATATATATATAGTATAGTATAGTTATATAGTATATATATACTAATTATATATATATATAATATTATATAATATATATAATATATATATTTATATATATATAATATTATATAATAAAGCCATAATAATATACTAGATTAATAATATAATAATAAAAAATAATAATATAATATAATAATAATAATAATAATAATAAAATAATAAATAATATAATAATAATAATAATAATTAATAATAATAATAATAATAATAATATAATAATAATAGATAATAATAATAATAATAATTTCTACAAGCAGGAATAATTCTTTTAATACATCAGACAACAGAAAGCCTACAAAGTAAGTGATTTCAATGTGAAATGGAAAATCTTTAGTATAGGTCTTTACGTTTTAGAGTCCTTTATGTTAACAAAACGGTTGAAATGTCATAAAAATTTTTGTGGAACTGAATCACTGAATTTCTGATAAAAGAATCAATGGAGAGAAAGTCCAAACTGATTCGGCCGAGTTACTAACGAGGATTGTGACTTGAACGAATATATTCTGCGATCTTGAATTCTCATCTGATGCAAACTTGAACTATTGGAGGGTGGCGGCCAATTAAAAGCCAACTGGTTGAGAAGCTAATAAAATAGTGTCTGAAGAACTTTTTGATTATATATATATTAATATATTATATATATATTATATATATATATATATTATTTATATATATATAATTATATATATATATAATACTATATTATATATATATATTATATAATATATATATATATATATTTATATTATATTATGATATATAACATTATATTTTATATATATTTATTATTTTTATAATGTATTTTTATATTATCTTTATTTTATATATATATTTTTATTATATAATATTATTATATTATTATATACTTATTATATATATATTATTATATATTTATTTATTTATATTATTTATTTATTATACTTATTATATATTTATATAATAATAAATATATAAATATAATTTGATTATATTATATATTTATATTATATTTATATTATATTTTATATATTATATTATTATTATACATTTATTTTTAAATATCTTGTTTATATAATGCGTAACTATTCGTTCTGAATTATTAATTTATAAGTTAAAAATTTATTTTTTTATATATGATTAGCAAGACTACTATTCGTATCCCGTAACATAACCGGACCAAGCATTATTTTATTATTATTATTTATTGTATTATTAATATTAATATTATTAATTATTATTAAATTATTATTATTATTAATTATTATATTATTTTATTATTTATTTAATTTTATTATTTATTATTATTTATTATTATTATTTACCTGTAGAGAAAAATCGTGACTGGTCGTATATATATATTTATTTATTATATATATATTATATTAATATATAATATATATATTTATATATATATTTATATAATATTTATATATATATACTATATATATATATATATATTTTAGTGATGGGAACGATTTAATCGTCATTTCGTCATCTTTGTATCGCAAAAATTACGGCATATTTTTTTTCAAAAAATGCGTCATCTTTGTCATCGTCAATCGGCAAATTTCGCCCGAATTTATTTTGCAGATTAATTGAACAATATTTAATGAATTTATGACTGTTATAACAAACAACAAATTATAATATTTAATAATTAATAATAATAATCAATAATAATAATTATATAATAATAAATAATAATAATATAATAATATAATAATAATAATAATAATATATAATTATTATATATATATAATATATATATATATTATAATTATATATAATATATATATTATATATATATATATTATATATAATATATATATATATATAATACTATATAGTATATATATATATATATATATATATATATATATATTATATATATTTTATATATATATATTATATTATAAATATAAGTTTATATATATATATATATATATATATTATTATATAAATATATAATATATATATATATATATATATATAGTATATATATATAATATCATATATATATATATATATATTATAATATTATATATGTATATATTATATATATATGTATATATATATATATATAGTATATATATAAATATATATATATATATATATATATATATATAGTATAATATTATATATATATATAATATTATAAATATATATATAATTATATATATATATATCCATTTTGCTTATGGTATGTATGAACATTCCAGAGCTAATGGTTCTCGGCCTTTTGTTTCCATGATGTTCATATCCACACTCCATCCTCGGGCGCACACATATCTATACACATACTTATAATCC
>JABUQX010117863.1:5000-27381 GCA_015478945.1 Trachelipus rathkii
TGAATGTGAACAAGTTGATACTGAACAAATCTGGGGGCAAATGAAGGAAGCAATTGTTAGTAGTGCAAAGAAAGTGTGTGGATGTGCTAAAGTAGGAAGTAAGAATGTTAACAGTGAATGGTGGAATGAAGAGGTGATGAAAGCGGTTAAAGGTAAAAAAGAAGCGTGGTTGAATGTACTAAAAGCAAATGATGAAGTTTCAAAAGAAAGATGCTTGGAATTATATAAGGAGGAAAAAAGAAATACTAAAAGGTGCATACGTAGGAGAAAACAAGAGGTAAATGAACAGTTTGGAAGGAGGATGAATGAGGACATACAAGGGAATAGGAAGCTCTTCTGGAAGGAAGCGCGAAATGAGAATAAGGGGAATCTGCTTAGAATAATGAATAGGGATGGTGCTTATAACTGATGAAATAGATGTGATATATATAGAATCACTTTGAAAATCTGCACAATATTAACAGTAATGATGAGGTGTTAGTGAATGTGTGTGGGTTTGATGGTACAAGAAGTAATAGTTTTTTTGGGGGGATGAGGTTATTAGTAAGGAGGAGGTTATGGGTAGAGGAGAAAGTTGAAGAATGGTAAATCTGCAGTATAGATGAAATTACTGGTGAAATGACCAAGAACGGAGGCGAGATGGTGATGATTGATTTGGAAGTTGCACAAAGCGTTTATGGAAGGTATAGTTCCAAGGGATTGAAGGAGAGCGGTAATAGTCTTTGTATAAGGGTAAGGGAGATAAGGGAACTGAAGAAATTATAGGGGAATTAGTTTATTGAGTGTTGTAGGGAAGGTATATGCTGGTATTTTGGTCGAAAGAGTGCGTCGTGACTGAAGGACTGATTGGTGAAGAACAAGGTGCGTTTAGGAGTGGTAGAGGATGTGTGGATCAAATCTTTACATTGATAAAAATGATTGAGAAAATGAGGGAGAAGAAGAATAAATTATATTTAGGTTTTATGGATTTGCAACAGGCGTATGATAGAGTTAATAGGGAAGCTTTATGGCAGGTATTAGTGATATATGGTGTTGGTGGTAGGCTTCTGAATGGAATCAAAAGTATGTATGACGATAGTGAAGCGTGTGTAAGAATAAATGGTGTCAATGGTGATTGGTTTAGGATTAATAGCGGAGTGAGACAGGGTTGTGTTGTGTCTCCTTGGTTATTCAATTTGTATATGGATGGGGTTATGAAAGAATTCGAGGTGGGGATGGCAGGAAATGGTGTTAGAATGATGGAGAATGGAGATGAGTGGAGGGTGCCCTACCTATTATATGTGGATGATTTGGTTCTGTGTGGAGAATCTGAAGAGAGTTTGAGAGTATTGGTAGAGAGATTTGGCAGGGTATGTAAAAGGAGGGGTTTGAAAGTAAACGTAGATAAGAGTAAGGTTATGGTTGTGAGTGAGGACAGTCCTCAGTGTGAAGTTATGTTAGATGGTGAGCAGCTGGAGCAAGTGTCTGAGTTTAAATATTTAGGGTATGTGTTGGATGAGAAGGGAACGGATGATGCAGAGTGTAGTAGGAAAGTTGTGAATGGCATGGGAAGGTTGGTGCAATTAAATCGTTGGTGAATGTAAAGGGACTAAGTCTTGAGTGTGCTAGAGTCTTACATGAGGGTATGTTGTTACCTGTGTTATTGTATGGTAGTGAGACTATGGTCTGGAATAAGAAGTATAGATCTAAAGTTCAATGTGTTCAGATTGACAATCTTAGGGGCATGCTAGGTGTGAGAAGAATTAATAAAATGAGGAATGAACTTATTAGAGAGTTGTGTGGTGTGAAGAAAGGGGTAAATGAGAGAATAAATGAAAGTATGTTTAGATGGGTCACATGGAAAGGATGAATGCTAGTCGGTTGGTTAAGCGGATGTATAGTGGGAGTGTGATGGGAACCGACCGGCTGGGAGACCGAAGAGAAAGTGGATTGAGTCGGTGAACGAATGTCTGAAGGAGAGAAATGTGAGTTTGGCAGAGGCGAGAATAAAGGTGCATGATAGGAGAGAATGGCGGGGTTTTGTATGGGGGGCATGGTTGTGGCCCACCTGGGCCAGGGATGAACCCTTACATTGACGATCTACCATAGTGAGGCCGCTGCGGTCCCATGAAGCCTTAGTGGGATTTGCCTGTGACGAGTTTTCACCAATTAATGGTACAGAGGGGGTGGTAAGGCTGGGCTTTCTTTCGACTTTTGTCATATTCTTCTACTGCTTTTCTTTCCGATGCTTTGTAGAGCTCCTTACTCCCAATCTTGGGAAAATAAGGTAGGTGAAGAAAAGAAAGAAAGAAAGAATATATATATATATATATATATATATATATATATATATATATATATATATAGTATATATAAACATGTATTTTTATATATATATATATATATATATATATATATATATATATATATATATATATATATATATATAATAAAAATTACTTAACGAAAAAAACTTAATACTACAAATTATTAAATGTATTGTATAAAAAACGAAAGTTTAAATAAATAAAAATTTAAAGTGCGAAATTAAATTAAATGAATTAAAATTTAGTTTGTCAATTTTGAAGCGTGGATCTACTTTCAGACGCAGAATCGAAATAAATGAAATAATATGGGAGAGGCATTTTGCGTCCGTTTGCGCGGATTATCTTCATTTTTTGAATAATCCTTTGAATATGTAATGATTTACTAGGAAGAATTGATTAAAATTTTTATTTAATTAAGAGTATAAGCAGTAATTTGTTCTTACTGTACCTAACCTTGATATGACCCGTCCAAAAAAAAAAAAAAAAAATTCATTTTCGCATCTAGAACATCTATTTAAGTGTATCATAGAGGCTACTCGAGAAATTTTGATCGATCCACCTGTTCTGTACAAGGTTCCGCGTTATGAACTTTGTCCTATATGGCATTATATATATATATATATATATATATATATATATATATATATATATATATATATATATATATATATATATATATATATATATATATATATATATATTTATAAATCTTTAAACGTTTATTTTTATTTACACATTCGCTTCATATAAAAGACAATGGGCAATTTGTAGGGTTAAGCTATCTCCGTTAATCTTTATTATTATATATATATATATATATATATATATATATATATATATATATATATATATATATATATATATATATATATATATATATATATATATATATATATATATATATGGGCGTAGGCAGGATTTCATTTAGGGGGGCAAAGGTTGAGTGAAAATATATATATATATATATATATATATATATATATATATATATATATATATAAAAAGAGATATATATAGTATATATATATATATATATATATATATATATATATATTTATATATATATATATATATTTATATATATATATATATAACTGATCTTGATTATCATGTTTAAGCCAATATGAAAATGAAAACACATTAAACTTCTTTAGGATAAATGTAAGTTTATAATGTGTTAGTAATTAATAATTACTACTTCATTATCTATCGATTGATGTATCTTTTTACAGTATTTTTCTACTAATAAACCCTTGAAAACATCGTCTGGCAAACATATAAGGTCCATAATTTTTATTTCGCCAAGATTTAGGGGGGCAAGTGCCCCTTTAAGATACATATGACTTGATAATCGAAATGGCCATATATATATTATTATATTATTGTTTATTTTTTGTTATAAGTTATATATACATATATCTTTTTCCTACATATATATTATTAATTATTATTATATATATATATATATATATATATATTTATATATATAATTCAGTGTCCGGATTTATGTTTGAGGGGGCCCTAAGATATTGAAGGTAATGGCCCCACTTTATATATATATATTTATATATATATATATATATATATATATATATATATATATATATATATATATATATATATATATATATATATATATATATATATATATATATATATATATATATATATATTTTATATATTTGTTATATATTTATTATAAAAACAACGAGTCTTTTTCTTGCCTTTGACAAAGCAAAGTCACCGATGATGTAATCCAGGTGGCCACAACCTTTCCCCATACCATGCGCCAATTTTTTCACAGACGAGTTCAGATGCGCCATACAACTCATAATAGACATAATTAACATTTTTAAATGATTTAATATTTTAATTATTTTATGTAAAACAATATCTATTACAACACATTAACATTACTTGCCATTAATGGGACTTTTGAGCCTGTTTGGATTCCGCTAGTCTTTCAATGTTTGGTGTTAAATTTGTTACTGAGAGCAGCAGAGAATTCTTGAAATTTGAATCACTTATTCGCGACCTTGATTTGCTTTTAATCAATTTCATGGATGAAAATGCTTGTTCACATCTGTATGTCATTTCAAAACGACATATATAACTTTTTGCAAATATTCTTAGCTCCGGGAAATGTTCACAGGGTAATGAACTCCAGAAATTAATTATGTCAGAATTGTTTTGATCTGGAAAAAGCTCATCAAATTTCATTTTTAATAATGAATTTGTTTTTCAATCAATCAGTTCCATTTGTATGTTACTAGGCATCTGCATTACGTTTTTTTTCACTAAGTGAAAATGGGTTTACAAATGCGAGCATGCAGTTTTCTTCTTTAGCAAAATCATGAAAACGACTTTCAAATGACCCTTGCAATATCTTGATTTTTTCAATATATTTGGTCAAATTGCTATTATCCAGAGCACATTCACTCTGCTCTTTCAGGTGTGGAAATTGACTCAAATCCTCATTTTCTAACTGAGAGATGAACAGTTTTAATTTTATTTTAAATGAACTGATGCTATTGACTAAACTTGAAAATAATTTATTCTTGCCTTGTAGTTTTAAATTTAGATCATTGAGATGGCTAGTAACATCAACTAAAAATGCCAAATCAAATAGCCAGTTGTTGTCAAATAATAGGGTTCTTTCATCAGGTAGCTCATTTTCCTGTCTAAAAATTAGAAACAGCATTTTTCAATTACCAAAATCTACTCAGAACCTGTCCTTTAGAAAGCCAGCGCACCTCTCAATGAAGGACAAGTTCACCATATTCCAAATCACAGTATTCAAATTCACAGTATTTTCTGAATTCTCGTCTGTTTAATGCTCTTGCTCTAATTTTATTCACACATTTAACAACCGGTAGCATAACATGCTGCATATTTAAAGTTTTTCCACACAGTGCCTCTTGGTGTATAATGCAGTGATATTTTAGTACAGGATGATTTAAAAATTGCCATTGACTTTACCTATCATTGACGGCGCTCCGTCAGGACACACACTAATGAGTTTGCTATAATCTAATTTTAGATTTTCTAGGCATGATTTTCCTTTTCCAAATATGTCTGATCCTCTTGTTTTACCATGCAATGACTCCAGACTGGCAAGTTCTTCAAAGACATTAAAATTATCATCGATTCCTCTTATAAAAATGCTTAACTGGGCAACATCACATATGTCCGTTGATTCATCAAAAGCTAGAGAAAAGAAAGTACAAGAATGGACAAGGTCTTCCAGTTGCTGAAATACATCCTGAGAGAGTTCCTCGATACGTCTCGTAACTGTCTGCCTTGATATAGCACTTTCGTCTGCTTTCCTTTCAATACCTTTATTACCAAGATGTCGTTCAAATATTTGGAGACAAGGCTTAACAATTTCTTCCCCGCCAGAAAAAGGTTTCTTTTTTTTCGCCAATGCTAAAGCAATTTCATATGACGCTTCTGTCATCGCCAAGTCTTCACAACCTACTTTAGCAAATATATTTTGTCTTCTTCTGATTTCTTCCTTTTTCTTAGTCACATATTCTTTTCGTGACTCAGACGCAAGAACAAGCTTCATTTTTTTCTTCTATGTTAGTCTGATGCTGTGTTTTATAGTATCTATTAAAATCATGTCTTCTATTATGTGAAAGAGTACTTTCACAAACAATGCAAAACGGTTTTCCTGATGGACTTGCTATAAATAGCAATAACATTGCGATATTTGTTACATACTTCTTTATATCTTGCCAGATTTAACAAATTTCTGGAAATAAAATGAATTTTTAGTTTTCATTAAATAAATTTGTAAGAAATAGGCTGACGTAGCCCAGTTAAAATATAAAATCTCCCAAAAAGTAGCTCGTAGCAATGCGCCACTTATAATCATCCAATGCGCCACGTTTGGCGCATGCGCCACGGGTTGGCCACCCCTGATCTATAAAATGATAAACTGCGTAGCTTTTCACTTTCTATGCACATGAGGCTCAGGTAACATAATTTAGTTTGAGACATTGTAGTTCTAAATTCATTTTTTATCCTCGTCATTTGAGAAAAGGATCTTTCTCCATGGCAATTTGTAATCATCATACAAAGGAACATTCTCAGAATTGATTCTACATTAGGGAATGCTGATTGGACATGATCATTAAATATTATGTCGTACAGATCCTGATGTGTCAGATTATCATGTTCATGGTTTTGACAATGTTTAACATATTTATGAAAGTGCTTGAGTTCTCCAGCAAAGTTCATGTCCACATCTTCAGGATATGTTTGATTTAATGTATTAACTCCTTCTCGAATCTCTTCTTCTGTAGCATCTAATTTTGTTAAAAAGGAAAATCTTTTTGCAGCATCATTGTATACTGATACTCTTTGTGCCAAATTTGATTCTAATGCATCCATCACAGGTATAAATGTTTTAGATCTGCTTTTGTCTCTTATAATCAACATACAATGATGCTGCAAAAAGATTTTCCTTTTTAACAAAATTAGATGCTACAGAAGAAGAGATTCGTAAAGGTGTTGGGCTTTTCAGTACCAGTTTGGAGACTTGTTTAGCAAAAACTAGGTAAAGTTGGGGGTGATCTAGATACAAATAATAGCAATGGTAACTGTAATAGTGGGGAGATAAATAAAGCTAGTGTTGTTACAGGTTCAAATAATGATGATGATAATAAAAATAACAGCATTTCGAGTATCAAATGTTTTTATAATGTTCATAGCCTTAGAAATAAAAAAGATGAGCTGATTAGTTATACCATAAATGAGAATCTAGACATTATTTGTATAACTGAGGCATGGGTTAATGAAGAATTATATGGAGACTCCTTTCAGGAATATGAAATAGACAGATTTCACTTTATTTTGAATAATTAGAGGAAAGAAGGGTGGTGGTGTGGCGCTTTATGTTAAAAGCAATATTCAATCTGTATTAATGACTGACTTTAAAATGAATCATGATATTGAATCGGTGTGGGTAGATATTCTTATATACAATAAATCATATAGAATAGGGGTATTTTATAGACCTCCTGGCCAGAGTCAAGAATTAGACGTGGAAATTGTGAAAGAAATTGAGACAGCATGCCACAGTAAAGAAAAAGGTATAGTCATTGAATTTAATTTTCCTGGCATTCATTGGGATTCCTTGTCTAATATGGACCATAGTAGTTCTGCATTCATAAATTGTATACTAGATAACTTTTTGACCCAGATGGTCCAAGAACCCACAAGATACGATGCACTACTAGACTTAATATTAACTAACGATGAAAATATGGTGGATGAAGTTAGAGTTGAGGATTTAGACTAGTGACCATAATATAATTAGATTTAATATGAATGTAATATGGGCTCAAATTGCAAGTTAATAAGGAAATAGATCTTAGATTTCCGAAATGGCGATTTTACCAAATTTCGAGACATGCTTAGTACAACTAACTGGGATAAAGAGTTTAAAGACCAAAACTGTTTTATCATGTGGAAACATTTTAAGCAAATTTTAATGAATATTCAGTCAGTATGTTTTAAAGATAAACCCATTAGGGTAGCAAAGAGAAAACCTGTTTGGTGGAATAGAGAGATAAGAGAGAAAATTAATGAAAAGCGTAGATGTTTTAAAATATTCAAAGGTAGTAATAGGGAAGATGATTTAGAAAATTATAGGAAAAATAGAAATGAACTTAACCAATCAATAAGAAAGGCAAAGTGGGTTGACTGGGACAGTCTCGATAGGCCCATGTGGCTTTTTACTGTCTCTATATTCTTAATGTCTTAATAAAGCAAGAATAGGACAATTGGTCCAATTAAAATTGATGAAAATTTAGTGAGTTCAGATAAGGAAATGGTCAACATTTTCAATGCTTATTTTGCTTCAGTGTTTACTGAGGAAAGATTAGATAATAGTTTGGAGACTAATAGTTCTTGTATGCATGTAACAAATAGACTTACAGAATTTGAATTTGATGTAAAAGATATAAAACGTTTATTAGATCATATTGACCCAAGTAAAGCTACAGGCCCTGATGGTATATATGGTAGAATTCTGAAAGAGGGTAGTACCAGCATTGCAAAAGCACTGTATTTGATTTTTAAGCGATCTATAACATTTGGTGAGGTACCAGATGACTGGAAAATGGCATATGTTGTGCCTATTTATAAGAAAAGTAGTAAGGAAGATTTGGGAAATTATAGGCCAGTTAGCTTAACATCTCTGGTTGTAAAGGTTCTGGAAAAGTTAATGAAAGGTCATATAGAGAAATATTTAGAAGATAATAAGGTATTGTATGACTCCCAGCACGGTTTCAGAAAGGGTAGGTCATGTCAGACAAACCTTTTAGAATTTATGGAATACATTACTGACTGCATCGACCGAGGAGATCCAGTTGATATTGTATATTTAGACTTTAGTAAAGCTTTTGATAAGGTTCCCCACATAAGGCTGATGAAAAAGTTATTGCAATGTGGTATAGGTGGGGTGGTACATGGTTGGATTAAAGAGTGGTTGCGAAATAGAAAACAGTGTGTACAACTAAATGGGAATAAATCATCATGGAAAATAGTGAAGAGTGGTGTCCCACAGGGTTCAGTGCTGGGGCCACTATTGTTCCTCATATATAAATGATTTAGACCAGGGACTTAAATGCAAGGTTTCTAAGTTTGCAGATGATATCAAAGTGGCCACCTCAGTTAGGAATAGTGAAGGATGTATAAAGATTCAAAATGATCTTGATAAACTTTTGGGTGGGCAGATAAGTGGCAAATGAATTTTAATAGTAAAAAGTGTAAGGTTCTTCACCTAGGTTACTCAAATAAAAGTTTTAACTACGATATGAATGGGGATTGGCTTGAGTCTGTGGACCAAGAAAAAGATTTAGGTGTGATTATAAGCAGTAATTTGAAAGTAGCTAATCAGTGTTTGGAAGCTAGAAATAAAGCTAATAAGATGCTGGGCATAATAAATCGCAATGTTGTTTACAAGAGAAAGGAAGTAATAAGTAAACTGTATAATAGCTATGTTAGGCCAGTAATAGAGTATTGTGCACAAGTTTGGGCCCCTTATTTAAAGAAAGACTTAGATATGCTAGAGAGAGTGCAACGTAGAGCAACAAGGATGATTTCTTGGTTTGAGGGTAAGAGCTATGAGGAGAGGCTGAAGGAGTTAGGAATGTTTTCTGTAGAAAGGCGATTTCTCAGAGGGGACATGATACAAGTCTACAAAATATTTATATCTATTGATAATACAGAGACCAATAAATTTTTCATAGTAGAACATGGACAGGTGACCAGGGGGCATAATAAGAAAATTAAGAAGAAAGCATGCCATCTTGATATAAGAAAGCATGCATTCAGTAATAGGGTTGTTAAATTTTGGAATAGTCTACCAGAGGAGGTTGTTGAGTGTGACTCGATTGCAACATTTAAGAAAGGGTTAGATTCGTTTATGGATGGGTTGGGTATCATATAATTGACGAAGCCAAATTGGCGAGTTTTTAGTTGTGATATAGTTATAGTTAGATGGCATGTGTGACCATAACTTAGTTATTAATGCATGGGGATGGTTTGGGTATCATATTTATATATCATTAGTTTTGACTAAGCCAAATTGGTGGATTTGTAGTTACAACAAATTGACAAGCCCTAGGGTGCTTTGTGAATTTGCATGAGCATGTTTGGGTAGTGGGTTGACTGGGACAGTCTCGATAGGCCCATGTGGCTTTTTACTGTCTCTATATTCTTAATGTTTCTTAATATTAACAGTCATCACAGTTATAAATGTTTTGATTCTGAACTTGTCTCTTGGCGGAAGATTCTCTAAAGCATCATCTTCGCATATAAGCCTCCTTTTAGATCTGCTTTTCTTATAATCAACATCAGGCAATTTGTCCTTTGCTTGTTTTTCAAAATAATAGGTTTTTAAATTGAAAATATTTTTCTCTCATTACAAATTAGCATTTGACAAGTAGCTCCTGCGTAAGATATTTAAAATTATGTAACTAATTCTTTACGCCTTGTTAGTATCACCTAAAAGTACGAAAAATGCTTTAAAAATTGTTAAAAAAATATTAAAAATTTATGAGGGAAAGAAAGGGTAACCAGTAGTTAACACTAAAACATTCAAAAAAACGTTAACACAGAATCACCTTATCAGATCAGATTTTATTCATTACTGTGAAAAACAATCGTTTTGTCTGCACTTTTTCAGCAAGACGTAAGTACGATAAGAATCTAGTTGCCAATATTTCAAATAAATAAATAAATAAATAAATAATCCGGCCCTGACTACGCTCACACAATGAATATATTTTTGAATTCAGGAGACAAAACATACTTATAAAGTAAAAAAAATAATAATAATTAATTAATCATTTATTGAAAAAAAAGAGGCAGCATCATTGGTACGTTTGGCTGCTTTGGCAAGGTAAATCAGAAAAAAATCTTACGATCGCTGGCAGCAAACTGTGTGTGTGTACAGAGGAAAGTTTTTTGTAAGCGAATGAGTCTTTAAATTGATATATATATATGATAGATAGATATATATATATATATATATATATAGAATATATATTTATATATATATATATATATATATATATATATATATATATATATATATATATATATATATATAATAAACCATAGGGTTTATTAACTTTATTTTATATATTTTTCTTTTATTTTATCGTTTCGTATCTAAATTTTTGGGCCCCCTATACCTCGGGGCCCTAAGCTATAGCTTTTTTAGCTTATAGGTAAATCCGGCCCTGATATATATATATATATATATATATATATATATAGTATATATATATATATATATATATATATATATATATATATATATATATATATATATATATATATATATATATATACACATAGAACCATATATTATGTCTCCTTTACGCTGCAACATAAAATAATTGGACCATAAAATAAAAATAATTTAGTTATTATAAATAATATTGCGAAGCAAAAAATGTAACTGGAAAATATGCTAAGGGAGAGAGAGAGGGAGAGGAGTTTCTATGGGGTCGGGTATAATTCTCCCTTTCCCCATCCCCCCCTATATGCTTCGAAAGCAATAAAAATATCCCCAATAGTAAAGAAAAATTCTCCAATTCCCTCCTTTTTCACCCCCCCCCCCCTCTCATAAACTCCCGAGCTTCAGTTTCCTTTTTCCTTCAATATATCGAAATTGAAATTTTCCTCGGTTTATACAATAATTAACTTCTAAATAATAAATAGCTTCCATTACTGACCGAACCATTTGTTTTCATTACACATTTTTCCTCAAGCCCCCTCCCCCCCCTCACCGACCCCCTTCCTTCTAAACAAAGTAAAAATCCCCTGAGTTCGTTCGATTTTACCCTAGATAATTTTACATTTTTTTTCTCTCTCCTTTTTTTTTAGCCCAATTCTCTGTTTGGCTCTTCTTGTCGTTTACATCCAAGCCTCGCGGCGCCTTAGGCCATGCCTAGTCTTAGGCGCGCCTTAGGCCATGCCTAGTCTTATATCTTTTCATTTTTTTTATTCGAGTGAAAAGGTCTTCAAAATCAGTAGTAGTAGTAGTAGTAGTAGTAGTAGTTAAAAGGAAGGCAATGTTATGTAAAAAAGGAAGGCAATGTTATGTAATTATTTCAGTTGTATTTGAGAATGATAGTAGTTAAAAGGAAGGCAATGATATGTAATTATTTCAGTTGTATTTGAGAATGATAGTAGGAGAATCTATAAAACAAACTCTCACAGAGAGAGGCAACCAGACAGGATCTTAGAAGAGAGAGAGAGAGAGAGAGAGAGAGAGAGAGAGAGAGAGAGAGAGAGAGAGAGAGAGAGAGAGAGAGAGAGAGAGAGAGAGAGAGAGAGAGAGAGAGAACTGTTGATAGCCAAATTCCATACTAAGACCTTCAATTAGAACTTGGTGTCAGATGTCTGTTAACAATAATCGAAAGAGTGAACACGAGAGAGAGAGAGAGAGAGAGAGAGAGAGAGAGAGAGAGAGAGAGAGAGAGAGAGAGAGAGAGAGAGAGAGAGAGAGAGAGAGAGAGAGAGAGAGAAAAAATTAAAAGAAAATCCTGCAAATAATCATAATATTTAAAAGTATTAAGTGATGAAAAGGAGTCAGAACTAAAATGAAGTGTTTTTAATGGCAAGCTTCAGTCCCCTCAATAATGGCAACCAGCAATACAATCACAAAACATCATACGTCACCACATCCATAACATACATTACCTACTTGTATTGACCAGAAACTACTGCTAAGTTTTAATAAATTTATTTTGATAGCCTTCAAGCGTTTTTCATTGCACATCCATATCAATCACTCATATACCAGTACATTTAATACACATAATTGTTCAGTCATATACAATTCAACATGTATAATTGTTCAGGTGTTATTCCCACAATCATATATTTTGCAAACTTAACAAATATTTTGCCTATAATACCTTCGTATTTTCGAGCATTCAGAACAACCTCTTGTCAGGTGTTAATTTGTTCTCACAAAGACAAGTAGTCCAACAAACCAAATGTCTTACCAAACCAAAAAATTTACAGACAAATCTGTCTTTATTTTTGCTACATAACTAGTAACTTTAATTTAGTCCAGGGACTCCAGAGGATAGATTTGAGGGCTGCAAATTTATGCTTTTCCTGGTATTGAAACCATTATTATCATTATTATCATCATTATTTCAACTTCGTTACATTTGCAGCCTCCTCAAATCTATCCTCTATTGTGTATCAGACAGAATTTTTCTGGCCCTCTCTTTAAAAATTATTTGTTAATGATCTCAATCTGTCTACATGATACGTCTAATTTATCAAACCCCCGACAAGATCTCAAGGTCCCAAGCTCCAAATTTTTTTTTTTTTATTTAAATTGATCGGACAGGTCGGTTAAATTATAGAATAAAATATTAAATCATTTTGCGATATAAAATAACTATTTATATATTGACGATGAGGGTGTGAATGTAAAGGAGAATGCTGATGCGGATGGGTATATCTCATAACACTGATCAAGAAAGATTTGGCCTCTGTGCAATTGCATGTTTAAGTCTATACGTAATAGAAAAAGAACAAAAACGAAAAGAAAAAGAGGAAAAAGAATAAAAAGAAGAAAAAGAAGAAAAAGAAAAAGAAAAGAAAGAAAAAGAAGAAAAAGAAAAAGAAAAAGAAGAAAAAAAAGAAGCAGAAAAAGAAGCAGAAAATGAAGGGGAAGAAGAAGAAGAAGAAGAAGAAGAAGAAGAAGAAGAAGAAGAAGAAGAACTTCCTAATAAGGAAATTGTTCCGTAATGAATAATAAAAAGCAATTGAAAAAGAATCGTTTCTATAAGCTTCAAAGCCCAAACAAGACAATTTCGTATAAAACTTTTGATGTCTCCTTATTACATTTGGACTTCGATGCCTTATTACATTTAGACTTCTGCAGCTTCTTCCGCTTATAATGCTTTATTACCCATGAAAATATGAAACTATCTCATTATTATTACTGGCTACTGTAGAACAGAAAAATAATATTAGTTATAGCTGTATAAGAAGTTTTTTGAAGATCATTATTATTAGTAGTTGTTATATAGTAGTTGTAATGTTAGTAGTAGTAGTAGTAGTAGTAGTAGTAGTAGTAGTAGTAGTAGTAGTAGTAGTAGTAGTAGTAGTAGTAGTATCAGTTGCTATTGTTGCAATATAAATAAACATCTATAAAAGTAATTAACAAGTGCCCTTCTTTCCTGATATTTCCCACGAAAATCGAGGTTTAAATATATGTAATTTAGACGCAGATTTGTAATTAGGATTGCGGAGTTTCAGCCGGAGCCGGAGCCGGAGCCGGAGCCGGAGCCGGAGCCGAAACCGAAACCTGAGCTGGAGATAGTAACCGCAATCCGTAGAATCGGAGTTTAATTAGAAGCAAGATAATTATTGGGTGGAGCCGGAGTCGGAGGAATTTTATATATATATATATATATATATATATATATATATATATATATATATATATATATATATATATATATATATATATATATATATATATATATATATATATATATACTTTTATTTATATATATATATATATATATATAAAAATTATTTTATATATATATATATATATATATATATATATATATATATATATATATATATATATATATATATATATATATATATATATATATATATATATATATATATATATGGACAAAGTTGCTTAACGGAGACCCGGAACGGGAGGTCTGATAAAAAAATTTTTTCGCAGGTAGCCTCTATGATACACAAATAGATTTATGTTAGGTTAGGTTAGGTTGGGTTAGGCTAGGTTAGGATAGGTTAGGAATACCCTTTTACTAATGCTTGCTAATTTTAAAACGCTACTTATGGACACATCTGATAAAAGATCCAACAATATTTGCAAAAAAAGGTTACATATCTTACTTTTATTTTATTTTAAAAAAGTGGCCAATAAAAATTCATAACGTATTTAAAAAGGTTTAGCTGGCCTTAAAATATCATTTTCTTTGACGTTTCACACAATGATTGCTCCGCACCCATCTATTTTCAATATATTTTATTGAATTAAGATAGACGCGCAACAAACTAGTCCCAAAAAGCAATAAAAAAAAATTTAATTACTTTCAATAAAACTAATTTTTGCACCTTGAAATGTTTTTTTTTTATTTAAACTTTCGTTTAATATACAGTAAATTTAATAATTTGCAATATTCACGTGTCTCCGTTAAGTAACTTTATATATATATATATATATATATATATATATATATATATATATATATATATATATATATATATATATATATATATATATATATATATATATATATATATATATATATATATATATATATATATATATAACTTACGGCAAAATAATGGGGCCTGAAGTTTGAGCCTTAGTCTGGTACAGGATAATTTTAAAATGAAGTCAGAATTAGATCCGGAAGAAATTTTCAGACTCAGATTAACTTTAAAAACTCCAACAATACTGAGGAGAACTCTCTGGGTTAGGACTATGTACATATCATCAAAAACCTATGAACTAACATTTCATACATTACCTAATCTAAATTAACCTTAACCTATCAACCTAACCTAATGGTGTGTAAAAAGAGAGCTAAAAGTTTGGTGATTTTTCGATGTTTTGTTCTGTTCTCCTTTCTGTGGTCATAAAAGCAGAAGGGTAAATTTTGCGAACCGGAGTCGGAGTCAGGTATTTTAAAATGACTGAGCCGAAGTCGGCGAATTCAAAGAAAATTGCCGGTTTCATACTATTCGATAAAATGACCGAAAGCCATAGTTATTTTGTCCGAAAAATATTAACAACAAATAGAAATTTTATGCTTGAATATAATGTTCTAATAACTCTTTAATCTTAAATACACAGGATTTGTTCAGGAGACAATTTTATTATAGCAGTAAGTCTATAAATATACGAACTGCACTTCAAATTTCGTATGCGAGTTCACTTGATAAATGTTATTGTTTGCAAGTCGTGTGTGCTCACAATCAGACACAAAGTAGAACCAGAAATTTATCTTTAAGACAAAAAAACAAGGATGAGACGTGTGATAATATTCACAATTTGATTCAGGTACAATTTTATACAGTAAATTACATGGCAATTAGCGGGAGCTTAACTTTAGCTAAAACACATCGTCCTGACGAAGTGTAGCTCGTGTGCTCGCAAGATTTTAGACTGCAAATCTCTTTACAGAGAATTTGGCAATTCGGGATAACTTTTAAAACAAACAAACATTATTTCACAGGCATATAATCAAGCAAGCAAAATTAATATTTATTATTATCATCACATACAGAATTTGTATTTAATATTACTTACTTGACCATATTATTTTCACTAAATTCTTCCAATAAATCATAGATATAATTTATAATTTCATTATAGGTTATAATTTAAGAACGTTGGACGATCGAAACATGTAGACTCTAAAACTCAAACCAGATTAATTATGAACTAGTAAAACAGGAGCTGTCGATACGATACGGATTTTTCATTGGACGTGGAGTCGGAGCTGGAGCTGGAGCGAGTCAGGTTTTTAAAATGAGTGAGCCGAAGTCGTGAGAATTCTATAGCCTCTTTAATAAAATACACACTTTGTTCAGTGACAAGTTTTATTTTCAACAATGAAATTGTGGCAATCCGGGAGCAAATTTGTTGAAACACAGGATTTGTGGCAAATATGATTCGTAGTTTGATTGACAGGCTCATTATAGAATCTTAATTGCTATCATAATAGATATGTCACAAAGGATTATATATATACACTATATAATATATATACTATATATAATATATATATATAATATATATAATATATAGTATTTAGTATATATATAGTATATAATTATCTATATACTATATATAGTATATACTATATGTATAATATATAAATATTACTATATATATATATATATATATATTATATATATATTATATATATATATTATATATATATATAATATATAATTATACTAAATGTATATAATATAGTAGTATATAAATACTATATACTATATAGTAAGTGCATTACATAGTCTCCTAGAATAGATTTTTTCTGGAATATCGAACAGCATAGACTCTAAAAAAATTGTAATGATATAATAATAATGAATAATCCAAGTAATAATATATATTAATATAATATTAATAATATAATAGAATAATAATACTAATAATAATAATAATGAATAAATAGATAATAATAAAGAATATATAATAATAATAGATCAATACTAAAATAACTGAACGGTCTCTTTAGGAATAATATTTACATGCACTCTCAAAGTTTGCAATTTTTCCATAGGTTCTTCTATAAACAAAAAAAAAACTGAACGGCATCGAAGATCGGTTTAGGACCAATACTAGTTCAGGTACAAAAGTATTCTGTTAAGTTATACACAGTATACCTAACAATAAATGGGTCTATAACCTGATCTGAGTAGCGTCGTCCTATAAGCCGAGACCCGTAACCTGGAATGGTCTTATGTTGAGGTAAAACATGTTTTATTTACTTCAATCTTTAATAGGTAAATTTTCTAAATGAAAAGAGAAATATAATGATAATACAGTTATTATTGTTTTTGACTTATTGTTTATAAAGTTTTTTTAAAAAAATTGAATTGCGAACATGTGCGCGCGACTATGATACATCATTGTATAGTATAAGTGCTATAATAATATTATATATAGTATTTATATAATTATTTAATAAGTATATATAATTAGTTTACAATTTTGTTGGACGTGTTGGTCATTTTTGACCACAGCGCCAGGAACATACCTGAGGCCTTTTTGAGCCCCAAATTTTTACCTGCGGCTGACCTTTTGGCTTGACCTTTTTGGTCTTGACGATTTTCTGAGCCCCAATTTTTTTACCTGACCCTGGACATTTTTGGCCTTGACCTTTTTGGGCCTTTACCTTTTTTTTCGACCAAACCCTTTTGATCTTCCATGGGTCATTTTGTGCCCCACTGTATTTTTGAGAACCCTAATTCTTTTTGAGAACCCTAATTTCAGAGATCAATATCTATTTTTGAGAACCTCTAAATTTTTTGGCGCTCCATAATTTTTTGGCAACCGGTAATTTTTGGCAACCCGTATTTTTTTGGCACCCCCTTAATTTTAAGCAACCCTATTCGAAGAAAGGTGCGCCCAAACGGTTGCGTCAGCAGACGTTGTATTCGTACTTACCCTATTTTATACTTACAGAGAATAGAACGGGCCTCAACGCATACAAACTGTTAACGCGTACAACATAACCACACAATGAAAAGACGATAACTAAACAAAGAAACTTAAAAATAAAATAGACAGATAAATGCGAGCTAAGTAAAGAGGAAAGCGACTAAAACATAATTTTTGCGACCGTGGGCAATTTTTGCCCACGTTAATTTTTGATCTTCCTTTAGGGGCTTTAGCCCTATGTTGATGTCTTTAACTGATTATTTTCATACAATTACAAGGGGGGGGGGGGGGTGGGTCATTTTGGCCCACGGTATATTTTGCTTACCTTTGGCTTCGCCACTGGTTCAATTTGGCCCACGTGAAATTTTTCGCGCAACCTTTGGTCTTCATGGGTCATTTTATAAATGTTACGGTAAATTTTTGATTTTACGCCATTGCTTAGCTAAGGTTATATGTTTTTCTTTGTAGAATGTATAGAAAAAATGTAAAAACCGCCGTATCACATGGTCATTTTTGACACCACGCCAATTTTCTGGCCATTCGTGTCCCACCCGTCAATATTTCGTTCCTAACTTGAACGCCTGTATGGAGCTACCCAAACTTGAACACCTACACCGTGCGCGTCGCACACACATCAACAACACTACCACAACACCCACACACAGACACTGATACAACACGACACACACACACACACACACTTACACTTATACAGACATTCACTATGAACTTACATTTCCATAGACAACTACATGTTACACTTATACGAACACGTACGCGTGCGCACCACATACACATCCTACAAGACTACTCATGGGTCAATTTTTGCCACGGTAATTTTATTGTTCCTTCCTTTAGGGACTTAGCCTTTTTTTGATATCTTATACCTTGTTGAGTCCTATGCTATATTTTCGCCTTGACCTTCTTGTATTCCTACGGTTACTAATTTGAAATGCCTCGCATTATGTGAATGCCCCAAACTTTGATTGCCTCAACTGTAATGGCTCCCAATCAACGCTAAGGAGGTATCTATGGTGATGTATTCTAATTAGTGGTTCATATTGAGTAATTATGAGTGCCTAGGTTGGAGTGCGCAGGTGAGTGAAGTGATGCCAATGAGGCAATGGAGTGCGCAAGTGAGTGACAATGAGTGCCAAGTGAGTGCACATGAGTGCCAATGAGTCAACTAGTGCCTAGTGAGTGCCACTTTTTTCAAGTCTTATTTCTATTCCCTAGCCCCGATATAGCCCGTTAATTATAGGTTGTCTTCCACTAGGTAATGAGTGTATGAGAATCGATTGGTGTATATTTACAAGCTGCTAGAAAGCTTCCTACTATGAGTTGTCTTTGTTATAACACTTATAGCAATGTACCTACGCTCGACATCTAAAGAGTTACGACAGCTTGAGACAGTGATCGCAAACGTTTCCGAGTCCGCGTCCGCAGGACAGCCCCATCGCGTTTTTCCGCCGCCGCGTGCGCCCGCAGGCGGCAATATTTCGCGTAACCGCCGCGCGTGCGCCCGCAGGCTAAATATTCCCGCGCGAACCTGCCGCCGCGTTGGCGTCGTCAGACGCTAAATTCACGCGTGAACGAAAAAATATGATATCAATGTAAACTATGCCATAAGAGAATGCTCGTTATCAAATATACTACGAGTCATTCGTTTTTAAAAAATTTAACGAAATTTTATTAAAAAAACATATATTTACATACCTTAAGCAGTAAAAAACAATAGAGGTGTTATTTCCTAACACCTAAGGGGGATAATACTCATTTGTTTTACTGCTTTTACTGCTTTAAACTTCTGCTTTACTGCTTTAAACTCATGTTTTACTGCTTTAACTTTCTGCTTTACTGCTTAACTTTACTGCTTATCTGCTTTAACTTTCCTGCTTTACTGATTTAACTTTCTGCTTTACTGCTTAACTCACATACATTACATACCTTAGAAGCAGTAAAGCACTAAAACAATAGAGGTGTTACCTAGGGGATTAATATGCTTTTGTTTTGCTTTACTGCTTTAACTTTGTGCTTTACTGCTTTAACTTCTGCTTTACTGCTTTTAACTTTCTCCTTTACTGCTTTAACTTTCTGCTTTATCGCTTTAACTCATTTGATTTATATCAATTGATTGTTTTCGTGCCTATTACTTTTTTATTTTGTTTTTGATTACTGTTTTTATTAATTTCTAATTTTTGTTTTAGAATACTTTTTTTATTTTTAATTTGTAAATTTAAGAATAAAACACACAGAGTTTCGGTTATATAAACAATGCTTTTATTTAAGTAAAAATTGTAAGCGGATAATTTTATTAATTAAATATATTTACTGATTTTACAAACTTTAATTTAAGACTCATTATTCATTACTCTTACTTGACAGGTCATTGCATGTTGGAGAATTTAACGGTTCCGAAGTCCGGCTACATTTCTTGTAGCTGGACCATACAGGTGTGGCAAAACTTTCTTATTATAATATTGTTAAATAGAAATGGAGATGTTTTGACAAACGCTCTGTAAAAATAAGTATGGTGTTAATAACTAGTTACCAGGATAAAATGTCTTAAGAATATAAAGACTGTGATTCAATTCATGAAAGTGCTGTATACGATTATTAGACTCGTTGGATCAAGTATAGGCAAGGCCACAAAATTCATGTGTATTAGATGATTTATATGCACAAACTTGATATTTGAAATAGCCAGAAGCGTTCACTAGTCTTATTCTCACACATCTAAGTATTCTCTGTGGTTTTTCATAACGCAGAATAATTTTCATCAAAGCAAGCAAGCATATGCAAAGTGTTTCTTTAAACACACAGCATTACTGTTGTTTGGACAGAGAGGAGACATGAGTCAAATTATGTATTGGCAACTCAAATGTTTCTCTTCAAAGGATAGATTTTCTAAATATCTAAGAGGTTATGACTTCGATCTGCCACACCGGTTATTGTGATGTTGAACTTCACCGCAAAATACACGCACAAGAGTACTGCGCCGACAGACATTCTACACTACGAGGATAGAACTGTATAATACCTGAATAATGAGTGCTCTAGCAAAGTATTTTCCTCTTATAAAAAAATTTAAAAGTTGAAACATGCTGAAAAACGTAAACTATTAGTGAGGAGTAGAAATTCATTCAGTGTGTTATGTGAAGTCTGTTTAAATCTTATAAAAAGAATTTGTTCCTTTTAAACAGACCTCAGATTTTAAAGCTACGTCGTTATAGAAACACATAAAAACTCTCCTCACATTAAAAATTTGGAAAAACTAAAAAAAGAAGTTTAAAAAAGGAATGAGAGGGGAGGAGTAGTTCCTGCCATTTACTCTTCTTCCGTTATTGCTCCCACCCTAATAAATAAGTGAGTTACCATAATGAGAAGGTTGCTGTACTTTCATATAATGACTATCAGGAAAAGTGAAGTATATTCAGCAATCTGTACAGAATTCAGTTTCTCAGCTTCATCACTCGCAACCTCAAATATGGTCAGTTATTGCCGCACTCTGCGCAAAATCACAATAGCAGTTTCAATCATTCACAACTCCCAATTACACGAGATATTACAACCCAATGCATTGACATTACAACTCTTTCACATCAACAGCAACAGTTGCACCAACCTTATATTGTGAACGATACATTATCTTTCAGCAGCTCTACTCACTAGCTTATTACGATCCTAAATTCGAAACATATAACAAATAATGAGAAGAAGTGCGTACAGGAAATATTAACATTCAGGTACATTAACATACCATGAGAAACGCATCTTATATGTCGAGATGCCGTAACAAAAATTGATAGAAGTCTTAATAGACTTGCACCTACATCCGTCCCTACGTATCCCGTTAACCGATGATGTAGATATACCTAATGAAGTAAACTTGAAGTGAAAAATGAAGATAAATTTAAAAAATATCCTGCAGGAGAGCTTACCTAATAGAGTGCGTAAAACAGGAATTTTTTTTATATATAGAATTTTAAAAGAACCAATTTACTGGTTGCAGTTTAAAGGTAGTTAAATTCTGCTGCAATATATAAAAGGCTCAAAATATTGTGGATTTGAATAGCTGATTCTGCTCTTCACAGTAACTGGAAGAAAGGCCCTGTAATCAAGGATGGAATGAATATCAAATAAGAACATAACAACTGTCATATTTTCCCAGAAGTTTAATATTAAATACAACGCGATTAGCAAACATTGGATAATTCTCCCATTACACCAAGCACCACTGATTCAAGTCCTCAGTTGCAGCTTCCTTAGGTCTTACGGCATCAGATAAAATTTAAACGTGTCTAACAAGAGGCCCGCACTAGAGAAAACAAACCTATAAAGGTCTATGTTGATTAAA
>JABUQX010117864.1:0-12500 GCA_015478945.1 Trachelipus rathkii
TATATTACATTATTATTATTATTACATATTATTATTATATTGAAAGTTATTGCATATTATTAGGTTGGCTACGTATTGGCTACATACATAATATTGGTTATTATATTGAGCAAAGAGTTGAGCAGTTGATGAAGAAAGGCTATTACATATACATATTATTATATGAGTACATATATATATTACATATATATTATACATACTACTTCCATCTATCTATATTGGCGCACATATATATATTATATTATTATTATATATATATATTATTATTACATATATATATTATTATATACATATACATATATATATATATATACATACATACATATACATATTATTATTTCCATCTTACTCATTCATACATATAATATATATTACATATTATTAGTTGGGATAGAGATTATTAGCATTATACATACATATACATATAAATATTATACGTATTATATATTATTATTATTATTATTATATACATATTATTGATATATACATATTATTACATACTATTATTACTCACTCATCTAATTATACATTGCTAACATACATATTAATATTATTATATTATTATTAGTTACCAGGCTTCACTTCCCAGCAGGTGAGTATAAGAAGAAAGAGGTTGATATATATATATATATATATATATATATATATATATATATATATATATATTAGAAATATGTATATATAAGTTGTTGTTATAAAGCAGAGAGTGAAGGCTAGGGTGTGCTATATATATATATATATATATATATATATATATATATATATATATATATATATATATATATATATATATATATATAGTAATATATCCATAAGTATACTAGAGTTGGTGTAGGTAGAGATGGTTCCGAAGTGAAAAGTATGATTGATTTTGTGTTGGTGAAAAAGGAGATGTTGAAGTATGTGTTGGATGTTAAATCAGTGAGAGGATTAGGAATGGGATTATCAGATCATTATGTTGTTCTATGTAAAATTAAGTTAGTGGGGGCTTGGATGGAGAGGAAGGTGATACGGAAAGAAGTGGGTAGAATTAAGTGTGAGAAGTTAAGTGAACAAGGTAATAAGGATAAGTATCTAAGAGCACTCGCATCGAAATCAGTTGAATGTGAACAAGTTGAAACCGAACAAATCTGGGAGCAAATGAAGGAAGCAGTTGTTAGCAGTGCAATGGAAGTATGTGGATGTGCTAAAGTAAGAAGTAAGAATGTTAACAGTGAATGGTGGAATGAAGAGGTGATGCAAATGGTTAAAAGTAAAAAAGAAGCGTGGTTGAATGTACTAAAGGCCAATGATGAAGTTTCAAAAGAAAGATGTTTGGAAGTATATAAGGAGGAAAAAAGAAATACTAAAAGGTGCATACGTAGGAGAAAAGAAAAGGTAAATGAACAGTTTGGAAGAAGGATGAATGGGAACTTACAAGGGAATAGGAAGCTCTTCTGGAAGGAAGTGCGAAAGGTTAAGAATGAGAATAAGGGGAACCTGCTTAGAATAATGAATAGGATGGTGCTTTTGTAACTGATGAAATGGATGTGAGGGGAGTGTGGAAAGAACACTTTGAAAATCTGCATAACATTGGCAGTAATGAAGAGGTGATAGTAAATGTGTGTGGGTTTGATGGTGCAAGAAGGAATAGGTATTTTGGGGATGATGTCATTAGCAAGGAGGAGGTAATGGGTAGAGTGAGAAAGTTGAAGAATGGTAAATCTGCAGGTATAGATGAAATTACTGGTGAAATGATCAAGAACGGAGGCGAGATGGTGATTGATTGAATTTGGAAGTTGTGTAATAAAGTGTTTATGGAGGGTATAGTTGCGAGAGATTAAAGGAGAACAGTAATAGTACCCTTATATAAGGGTAAGGGAGATAAGGGGAACTGTAGGAATTATAGGGGAATTAGTTTATTGAGTTTTGTAGGGAAGATATATGCTGGTATTTTAGTCGAAAGAGTGTGTTGAGTGACTGAAGGACTGATTTGTGAAGAACAAGGTGTGTTTAGGAGTGGTAGAGGATGTGTGGATCAAATCTTTACATTGAAACAAATGACTGAGAAAATGATGGAGAAGAAGAATAAATTGTATTTAGGTTTTATGGATTTGCAACAGGCGTATGATAGGATTAATAGGGGAGCTCTATGGTAGGTGTTAGTAATATATGGTGTTGGTGGTAGGCTTCTGAATGGAATTCAAAGGTTGTATGACGATAGTGAAGCCTGTGTAAGAATAAATGGTGTCAAAAGTGATTGGTTTAATATTAATAGAGGGGTGAGAAAGGGAAGTGGTGTGTCCCCTTGGTTATTCAATTTGTATATTGGATGGGGTTATGAAAGAATTAGAGATGGGGTGGCAGGAAATGGTGTTAGAATGATGGAGAATGGAGGTGAGTGGAGGGTGCCCTACCTATTATATGCGGATGATTTGGTTTTGTGTGTTGAATCTAAAGAGAGTTTGAGAGGTGTGTAAAAGGAGGGGTTTGAAAGTAAACGTAGATAAAAGTAAGGTTATGGTTGTTAGTGAGTACAGTCCTCGGCGTGAAGTTATGTTAGATGGTGAGCAGTTGGAACAAGTGTCGAAGTTTAAATATTTAAGATATATGTTGGATGAAAAGGGAACGGATGATGCAGAGTGTAGTTTTAAAGTTATGAATGACAGGAAGGTGGCTGGTGCAATTAAATCGTTGGTGGATGTAAAGGGACTAAGTCTTGAGTACGCTAGGGTCTTACATGAGGGTATGTTGTTACCTGTGTTAATGTATAGTAGTGAGACTATGGTTTGGAATAAGAGGTATAGATTTAAAGTTCAATGTGGTCAGATGGACAATCTTTGGGTCGTGTTAGGTGTGAAAAGAATTGATAAAATGAAGACTGAACGTATTAGAGAGTTATGTGGTGTGAAGAAAGGGGTAAATGAGAGAACAAATTAAAGTACGTTGAGATGGTTTGGTCATATGGAAAGGATGAATAACAGTCGGTTGGTTAAGCGGATGTATAGTGGTGAGTGTGTTGGGAATCGACCAGCTGGGAGACCGAAGAAAAAGTGGATCGAGTCAGTAAACGAATGTATGAAGGAGAGAAATGTGAGTTTGGCAGAGGCGAGAATAAAGGTGCATAATAGGAGTGAATGGCGGGGTTTTGTGAGGGAGTATGGTTGTGGTCCACCTGGGCCAGGGGATAAACTCTACAATTGACAATATGCCATAGTGAGGGTCCGTCGAAGTCCCGTGAGGCTATAGGGTGGATTTTCAGACTGCGACGAGTTATCACTAATAGGTATAGAGGGGGCGGTAAGGCTTGGGTTTCTTTTCGACTTGTGTCATATTCTTCTACTACTTTACTTTTCCGATGCATGTGACGTACATTCCAACCAGTCTTGGGAACGAAAAAGGAAGATGATGATGATGATGATGATGATGATGATGATGATGATAAATATATATATATATATATATTATTAGTTATTATTATTATTGTTATATATTATATATTATGTTATACATATTATTGGTTACATACATATGATATATTATGTAAACATATGTTATGAAATTATATATATATTATTACATATTATTATTATTGGTTATTATATATTATATATATTATTATACTATTATACATATTATTATTATTATTATAACATATATACATATATTTATTATATATTATTAGTTATTGTTATTGTTATTATTATTATTGTTATATTACATATACATATATATATATTATATATATACATACATACATATACCAAAATCACTTTTTATATTATATATATATAATTATTATTATTATTATTATTATTATTATTATTATTATTATTATTATTATTATTATTATTATATTATTATTATTATTATTATTATTATTGATATATTATATTATAAACATATTATTATTATATATATTATTAAAGATACATATATATATTATTATTATTATTAAGGTTATTATAATAATTAGTATAGTATATAAACATATTATTATTATATTATTGGTTATTATTAATATATATATTATATATATGCATATATATATTAATATTATTATTAGATATATATACATATTAATATTATTATATATTAGATACATATTATTATTATTATTATACATATTATTATTATTAGATATATATTATATATTATATGTTATTATATAAAGATACTACATACATATTGAGTTGGCTATTATTACTGCATATTACATAAGATATATATATTATTATATATACATATACTATATTATATTATATATGATATATATATATATAATAATATATATTATATATATATATATATATATATATATATATATATATATATATATATATAACAAAAACATTTCAAATTATTTTCAAATGAAATAGTCATGCATTTAATGTACTGATCTTCGCACCTCCACCCACTCTTTCATCCTCTATTCGAAAACAAAAACTTAAATGTAATAAAAATGAAATATTAAACATCTGAGGATTTAAAAATATCTTTTATAATAACCAATAAAACAAAAAATCCAAAATGTGTCTTATATGCATGTAAAAATAAATTTTTATCTTGGTAATTTTGTGGGTTATTTAATTTACAGATTGTTTATAGGTACATTTAGACCCTATAATTTAGTAGCTTATATTAAACTTATGGGTTATTTAAAGGTTAATTCCTACCTTATGATTTGTATTGATTATTATAAAACTTATAGGTTATTCAAAGGTTAATTTCTACCATATAAATTGTATTGATTATATAAAGCTTATAGATTATTTAAAGGTTAATTTCTACCTTATTAATTGTTTTTATTATATAAAGCTTATATATTACTTAAAGGTTAATTTCTACCTTATAGATTGTATTGATTATATAAAGCTTGAAGATTATTTAAAGGTTAATTTCCACCTTATATATTTTATGGCTTATATAAAACTCATAGGTTATTTAAAGGTTAATCTCGACCTTACTTATTATGTGGGTTATAAGACATATGCTATTTCATGCCAACTTACTTTTTGTGATATAAAACTTCTTGGTTACTTAAATTTAAATTTGACCTTTCCGATTTTGTGGGTTGACAGATTATTTAATGGCTAATTTCGACCTCACCGATTTTGTGGATTATAAACCGGGCTGTTGAATCGGAATTGTTTAATTTTGGAAGATTGAAATCGAAATCGAATAAATAGTTAGATTGGAAAACTTTTCCAGAATCGGTGTAGGAATCTGAATCAGGGTTAAATTTGAATCCACATTAGTAGTTGGAATCCGAATCCGAATCTGAATCGCATGTATTTCAGTAATTTTAACCGAAACCGGAGTAGAAGTGTTCTTAACCTGAACAGGAGTAGATATGATCAGATCCAGAACCTGAGCAGAAGTGTTCGGAACCCGAACCCGAGAAGAAGTGTTTGGAACGAGAACCGGAGTAGGAGTTTTCGGAACCAGAACCGGAGTAGAAGTGTTCGGAACCAGAACCAGAGTAGAATAGAAGTGTTCGGAACCCGTACAGGAGTAGAAATGATCAGATCCAGAACCTGAGTAGAAGTGATGGAACCCGAACCGGAGTAGAAGGGTTCGGAACCTGAACCGGAGTAGAAGTGTTTGGAACCCGAACAGGAGTAGAAGTATTTGGAACCCGAACCGGAGTAGAAGTGTTCTTAACCCGAACCGGAGTAGAAGTGTTTGGAACCCGAACCGGAGTAGAGGTGTTTGGAACCCGAACCGGAGTAGAAGTGGTCGGAACCCGAACCGGAATAGAAGTTGTCGGAACCCCAACAGGAGTAGAAGTGTTCGGAACCCGAACAAGGAATAGAAGTGTTCGAAACCCCAACAGGAGTAAAAGTGATCGGAACCCGAACCGGAGTAGAAGTGGTCAGAACCCGAACCGGAGTTAAAGTACATTAAAACCTCTTCCACAAACCCTGGTTGTAAGATTTATATATTTTACCATTCAATTAATCTTCTCCTTTTTCCTTCAATTCATCTATTTCCATTTTCGATATATTGAATTACGAGAAAGACTTTTCAATAATTATTTCCAATTTC
The DNA here is from genome assembly GCA_015478945.1 of Trachelipus rathkii. Classification (NCBI taxonomy): domain Eukaryota; kingdom Metazoa; phylum Arthropoda; class Malacostraca; order Isopoda; family Trachelipodidae; genus Trachelipus; species Trachelipus rathkii. Next base: position 6,028 of record JABUQX010117864.1, read on the forward strand.
GTTCCCTAATTAATTGTCATAAATCAAAAGACAAAATTGAAGTCTTATTTTGGAATTTGTTTCTTTCGGGTCATTTTCGACCCAATTGTGAAAGAATAAATAATTGGTATTTAAAATTGGAATCTTGGGTCATTCTAGACCCAATTGCGAAAGAATAATAATTGGTATTTTAATTCCTAGTCTCAATTTTCCTCTCTTAATTCTACATATGTACATAGACTGGAGAATGAATAAATCTATACATAAATAATATACATACATAAATACATAAATACATATATACATACCTACAGACAATGGTGCAAGTAATATAATAATGAATAGAGTAATCGTATCATGTGGTTGAAGGTATTAATCATGTGATTACTTTATAGAACACTTTGACTATAGATGCGTTTGAGTTGACTGAGGCAGTAGTCATGTTTATAGTGTGATGTAGTCTATTAAGAGAATTCTGTTTAAGATGGATGTTGTCTAATAGCATTAATATTATATATATTTAAAAATTAATCTATAAGAGAGTATTAATATTTCATAGATCTGGGCAGATATAACTATTTTACGGTACTGTGTTTATGAGAGATGTAATGAAAGATTTAGACATAAATTTCCTTCTAATCTGTGTGTTACTCTAGGATAGAAAATCTCTCATTATAATTTTTTGCTAACTTTTCTCCTTATTAACTAGGAAAGTGGAAAGTGTATATATGATTGACTTAATATTGTGCATAAAAGTTTCAGGTATGTATAAAAGATTCCATTTAAAATAACTCCTATAGGTATATAAAAGTATTTGTTATTCGCAGGTATAATATACTACAATTATATATATATATTATATATAATTCTATATAAGAAAATTAAATATATATTTCCTTCTAATCTGTTGTATACTCTTGGGATATGAAGAATACAGCTTCACCTATATGATTAGACTTAATTATTTTAAACATTTCAGGATATAATAATGAAAGATTAAAAATAATATTTTTTTCTACCATCTAAATAAATATATATGCAGTAGATAAATATAAATATTTAATTTAATTTATTTTATCATTATATATGTATACCCGCCTTTAAGTGTTTCACTGCCCCTTATAATTACTAATTAATAATAAAAGATTAAATTTATAACGAAATACTAATACCAGTTTCAAGTGAAATTAATATATTAATCTATAAATGAAAATAATTAATTTCAAAAGATCCTAGTGTTGCCTATTACTCGTTGTCTTGGCGTAGTTGGTGCACTATACAAATTTTTATAACTTTCATTCTATAATGAAACTTATGGCATAGTACCATCAAAACTTGACTTGGATTTTCAAACGATAAAATTATCACCGTTGAAGAGGATTGTATATAATTTTTAAATTACTGTACTGATTTAAACGAAATTACTTACAATTAACCAGAAAATGAGTCATTTTGATTTGACTGATGGAGAAATGGAGGCAAGTGGGGATGCTGAGGGTTCAACTCCAGAAATTCATGTTTCCCCAAGAATTTTGTCAGAAGTCCTGTTATCAGAGTACCTCCGAGGAGCGTCTGACTTTGGTGGCTTGGATGGAGAGGTTATGCTCGATTTATCAGAGGTAATTGGAAGATAAATTCTTTTCGTTGTGGGCGTATTTAAGACCGTCGCCTAGTTCGGCGCAGGTTAGCACTTTTGTGAGCCGTAGCTTTGGAATGTATAGAATTGTGACTCTGTAGTTCCTGTATTCAAGCGTATGGCCGTTTAGCTTGTATAGTTTCAAGTAGCCCGTAGTCTACCGCGAGCTATGTGGGGACGTCTTTAACGTGCTACGGTTTTCCCGACTCAGTGCTACGACTCTCCGTGGACATTGTCCGACGCGTTTAGCCACATTGGTATGAGATATGTAGTGTCTACTTAGAAGCTTATGTCAGTTTACTTCTATATTTAGATTTTTTCTTTGCGTAGGAAGATGGCGTAGTCAGGGGATAATTTCGTGTAGCGCGTGTATATTTGTTTAATGGGGTGTAGGGTCATATTCTGGTATGCTTTTAATAATATATTAATATTTTGGTGGTTTATTTAATTTGTTTTTTATGTAGTTAACTTGGTAGTTTTATTCAGTTTTACGGTTGGTGTTTAGGGTTTTATCTCCGGTAGGATGAGATCAGGCTATTCTTCTATATGTGTGTTTAGGCTATCCTTCGGTGATATATATAATATAGTGAGTGAGCGGTATTTCCTTGCCTTTTAATCTTTATCTTTATATGTTATCATTATTATTTCTATCCCTTTGTCTGACATTTTGTACCCCACACCACTTCACCATTACTCCCATGGCCAGTTTATAGTTCTTCACGTTAGTTAGGCCCAGTTGCAGTAATTTGGTCCGCTACTACTTTACTACTATGTCCACTGCAGCGTCTGTCAATACTACTGTGAGTTATACCTCACATTATATCTATATATCTTATATATATATATATTATATATACTTATATTATATCATTATATATTTTGTCTTATATATATATTATATATATATATATATATTAATATAATATTTCTATATATATATATTATATATTTATTATACTATTATCTTATATATATTATATCATATTATTTATTTAGATATATAATATATATATTATATACTCTATTATATAAATACTATATATATTTATATATTATATTTTTTTATTTATATAGATATATTATTACTATATATTATATATATAATCTTATTATCTATATATATATTATAATTTATTAACAATAGATTAATTTTAATATTTTTTCATACTTATATATAAATATATCCATTATTTTCTTATATTCATTGACATTATTACTTAGTATTATTTAATTTATATCCGTACACTTCAATTACCTAGTATTTGGCTATACCCTACTATTTAATTCTTAACTAAATAAACTCTTGTATGTGATAATTGCTTATAGACTATACTTTTACCTCATTAAATTTCACTCTTTCCGTCTCACCTCTATCTATATACTCTTATCTACTTATATATACTATATTATACTATATATTTATATCTTTATTATAATTTCATCTATTATAATACTATATTAACTCAAATTCATCTAATATAATATATGTCGCACAAAGGTATATATATGCTATTGACCTTTGATCTTACTAATAAATTTATAATTTTTTAAATTTTAACTTATTATTAGTATTAATAGTAAATATTAAATCAGTATATGTATATAAAATTATAAGGGTGAGGAATACTATTATTTGAAACTCTTGTAGTTATTCATTATCAACCTAAAATTGGGATGTTGCTAACTATAGAATTGTCTTCATGCTTTCAGAGCCATGCAGAGCACAAGTTGTTGTGATTACCTTGTTGGGACCTCTGTCCTTGTGAGTAGGGTGGTGTGGAGATATATTAGTATTACATTAATATATCATTCTTTTCAAGTATACTCACATAATCATCTCGGACCCTCTCTTTGTCGCTTACACCGGCGGTGTACTGTTACAGGAGATTAACTTTTTGAGGTGTATCTTGTATGTATAACATAGGTTCTCATTATTGGGTATATATGTTAGACATATTGTATATCTTACATCTATTTTTATGACGAGTTATTTTACTAAAATAAAAGTGGTAATTCCATACATTCAGTAGCTGTTTGTTGAAGAATTGATATTATTTAAATTATATATCCTGGGTGACCAGGAGATACGGTGTATACTTTATATATAGTTGTTATTATAGTCTTCTTAAATTATAAATACTTATGTTACGGAAATCTGCCTCCTCGTTTTTTTGACAGCCATTTATAAGCAATTAAAACAGCAAAGTACAGTATAATTATAAATGGTAATTTTTTCATTATCCTTAATTATTTAAGAACCTTTTAAATCTTTAACGATCGCTTATACGTGTTACCTATTATAATTTACCCTAATATAAATTATAGTCAAGCTATTATGAAGGTAATATCTATCTATTGAGATAACTTTAATATATATAAGGATATTTCTAGTTTAAAATAGGCATTTTGTTTTATATTAGGTATTGTAGTATATATTTAATTTGTTATGGTATTTAAATAAGGGCTTATGTAGGGACTCCTGAAGCGAGTACGGGTAATAGGGGGGGTAGACTTTTTCTATACTCCATGTGAGTGTGGAGTGACTATGAGCCCTACTATGAGATAGTGACCGAGGTGTTGAGGTGATACTCTACCGGAGGGGGATTAGTTCTACCCTGTTATCTAGAGGCGAGGACCTCCGTTCTTGACTAATCGGTGTCGAGGGTGATACTTAGGGGTATTTTTTAAGTTAAAGCAATAAATTTAAAAATAAGAAAAGTCTATTTATTTTAAAACGAAGTACCAATCTAAGGTTATAATATGATAACTTATCTATCAATTATATAACTAAATAATTAACAATATATTTTTTAATTTTATATATTATTTTTAATTTTATACCACATTTCCTAATGTAAAAATTGTTACCCAAAAGATTCCACCAAATGTACTTCTTTCGCGTTAGTATGTAGTTTTTGGAAGATATAATTTTTATTTATTTATTTTTTTACCATGCTCGTTTCGCGTATCCTTGTCATTTATCGTGCTTAGACAAACAGTGTGAGAGTAAATTTGCTCCTTGTCCGCTTGTTCATATGTTTTGTTTTTTTTGTGCAATACGGTATCAGTGTGTGTGTGAAAACATAATACTGCAGATATAATAATTACTCACATAACAATAATAACTATATATGAGAAATTTCCTTAATTCTGAATAAATGTTGGCTATTTCCGCTATAGTGCTGCCGAATTTAAGCACTATGATTCTACGATAATAAAATATGTAATAAGCTAAAACTACATGGCGAATTTGCGTTCTTGTTGAATAAAATAACTTTCATAAAACATATTTTATTATCTGTAATTTTTATTTTTACTAACATGGCTAAACTCCATCACTGCATTGTAGGTATGTTCTTAGGTGCGTGGAGGTTGGCCAATGTTTAAATACTTATTTACTAAGTCATTTTTTTTTATAATATATATATCATATTAATTACCTTTTATTATGATTTTAACAATGAGTTTAAATGTTAATTGTAGATCACATCATAAATATTAAAATAATAATTCTTCGTAAGGTAAATATTTAAATTTTCTGTTTCCATATATATAATTGCAGATTTAGTAACAGTGCTAGTCGCCTTTGTTAAGTGCGAGTACCAATGGTACTGTATACTCAGAGAGCCAGTCAATAATCTTAGATTATTCACTAATTGAATATATAATAATATACTTAAATATAAATAGTACAAAATTCCTATAGTTAGTCGTTTAATAACAGATATAGAAAGTTAGACGCTTTAAAATAAAACTTGGCGGAGCATCTTTACTTTTAAATCAGGAAGACAATTAATATCTTCAAGTACATTATGTACATAAATATAAAAACGAAAACGGTCTAAATTAATTTAAAATAAACACCTAATAGAATGAATTAATTTGTGCCAAATATTTACATTCTATATTTTCAGTATACGCTTAACGTATTATTTACATTATATATATTTATTAAAGGAATATTAGAATTCTTAAAAGTAAATTTATTTTCCCTTTAAATTAGCTAATAAATACGTTAGTTTTGTAGTTGGGATTTTTTCATCGGGACATACATTTTATCTATATAATTTTTATATACAGCTAAGCTACCTATTAATTACTTTAACTTTGGGACTATTTCTTTATTATTCTTATTTCACCTTTAACATAATCGATGAAAATTTATGGGTTACTATTATATATATATATTATATTATATTTATATATATAATATAGGTATCCCGTTATACAAATAATACACTTTGTTTATTGTTCCTATTGATTAGTTTTTTCCATGGAATTAATGATAATTATCTATTATACCTTTATTTATTTTATCTCTAGTGGCATATTCAGGACTGGGTTCATTGGATTATCTCTATTGTGTTTTTCTATAAATTGAGATTATATCATAGTTTTCTAAGTTGCGTAGTTATTTTTTCTTTTTTTTGGGGATTTTGACTTTGGTTTTTGCTTCTTGATCTTTCTTTTTGACATTATGTTATATAACTTCTTTTTAGGTTTTTTCTTTTGTTGTTTAATATTTGGTTTATACTTGTTTTTGTTATAAATATTGTAGATATAAAAAATTTTAAATTGATTAAAATTTATAATATAAATTAATAGGAAAAATTTTATGGTGTATCAATGTTTTTTAAGTGTATATGACAAGTTTTAAATTTTGAGGATTGTTAACTTGGATAAAGTCATATAACTAACGATGTAATTTTTTACATAAAATTAAATGATTAATTGTAAGGTAAGAAATTCCATGTGATATCAACGGTTCAATGAAATTAGTGTGATAAAAAAAAGGTGTAATGGGTTTAACTGGTAAAAGAAATGTTGTAATTTAAGATAATATTTATTTCATGAGTGG
>JABUQX010117865.1:0-7500 GCA_015478945.1 Trachelipus rathkii
GAGAGATGGGAGGGAGAAGGGAGAGGATGGGGGACGAGAGAAAAGAGAGGCAGAGAGGGGAGGGGAGGGGAGGGAGGAGGAGGAGGGGGGGGGAGACGGAACTGAGGAGAAGAGTAGTTAGAGTTTTATACCTAAATTTTTTTTTTATAGCTTTGAGAAGTGAGGAGTGATTCTTAGATTATAACCATAGGTGAATATGGTGGTGTTGTTAATCGTTGTTTGTGCAAATATGAAAAAATGAATACTGAAAAAGAAAATGATATAGTTGGATATAATAAAAATAATATATATATATATAATATATTATATATATATATATATATAATAAATATATATTATATATATTATATATATTATATATATATATAATTATTTAATTATATATTTAATAAATATATATACATAATATATATTATATATATATAATATATATATGATTATATTATATATATATATATATATATTATATAAATATATATATTTTATATTGGTCAGCTTAGACAAACAAGGAATAAAACAAGACAGCGGCAAGAGCGAGAGCAAACAATCCATATCCCAAAAACCTAACAAACAAGAGCAACCGGAGAAGGAAATACATTGTGGATGTGCTGGTTAACAATTTTGCCAAGATGGCAGTAGTTTTGATTCTACTGCTTTAATCAATTGAAAGCCACTTTAATCTTGAATCCTTGGAGTGTGGACACCGAGAAGCTAATATTGCTAGTTTAGTTCATTGGCATATATCCCAGATGGAAAACTTTCCTGAAAGAATATTTGAAAAACCCTTTTGAAATGGTTCAGAGTGGTCTGACAATTACTGAAGGGGCTCATTATAAGGGAGGCGATATTTTTAATCACACTGCAAGATAGAGGAGTTTAGGCAACAAAAGACACAATAGAAACAATCGAGTAGTCAAATAAATTATATAATATAATATATAAATAATATATATAAAAAAAAATATAAAATAATATATAAAATATATTAACATTTGTATCATTCGGACTTATAGTAGCTCGATGCTAAAGTATTAAATAATATAATATAATATAAATAATAAGTAAAAAATAAAAAAATAAATATAAATAAATAAAAAATAATATAAAAAAATAATAATTTATAAATATTCATATTTCAAAAACAAACTAAATTAACAAACATCTCCCAGGGAATAGTCAACCCTTGTACCCCCGGCACAGAGCTTTCTTTCTTCCATCATCGTCTCTAATCCTACCAGGGATCCCTCTTCTCTTTCACAAGCATCGACAAAACATTCCATGTCTGTCTCAATTAGTCCTACCACCATTGATACTCCCATTTTCCATTCTCCTCTTATGGGGGAGCTATCCTTCAGGTATGAGTACCCGAACTTTTTACAGCTTCCCACTACGAGACTATTCTAATCTTTTTATTCTTCTCTGCATACATTCCTCCTGCGCTCTAACCCGAAAATTATTCCACTCAAGTATTTGATCTCCACCATTATACTCAGTCCTTCCCATCGTACTCTCAGCTCTCCCCAATTATTGCCTTAACCTACACACTACTAACCACAATGAATGTCTTTTATAAGTACAATAAGATCAGATCTCTGGCCTCCTCTAAGCCAAATAGTCCAAAACATCGTTACCACCTCTCTCAGCCTATTCTTCCTCTTTGCTCTTAATCAGCATTGCCAGTCATCTGCGAGCAGGACAGTAATTAAATTCATCCTAATCTCCACTATATTGCCTCTATACTCACCGGTTCTTTATTCAGTACAGCCCATATTATGCTACGAACATAATTATATAATTGAGGCTGAAACAACACGCCTTCCCTTGTTTGACTCCAGTTATCACTTTGAACCATTTCCTTATCTCATTATTTTCTGTTCTTTACATTACATTTAATCCTATCTTATACAAACTCTCTATTTGCCTTACCCTCTCAACTTCCTTTAGTCCACTTGCATTATTCTCTCTCTAAGCACTCTCCATAAGATCCCTTACCTATGAACACTGAATCAAAAAGCTTTCTTTTAGAACTATGAAGCTACATATGTAGTACACTTTTCAAATATATATTAGTACCCATACCATAATTCTTAATCTGTTTATATTTCTTTCAGGTAAACGGAAACCCAAGAGATCCGTTGTGTCTTCTAAGAATTCTATTCTATATCCGTGCTGACTCTTCTCCCCACCAGTCTGGGACTGCTAGCGTACCATCTCAGCGTTTTTTTCTAGTTTATCTCTTATATGCCAAGTGTTCCAACAATGGAATTGTTACCCTGTTAGATGTTACACTACCCCCCGGTACTACTCTGTTCTTCCTGCTATATATGGTGGGACCCTCAAGAGAAGTTGACTTTCCCCAACCCCTCTGGTACTTAAACCGCTCTTGCGTTCCAACACCTATTGAACAATTTCAGAATCTTTCATTTCTCTCCTACCTCTTTTATCAATTCTATTGGTATCCCATCTTCCGAATCTTCATTGTTCTCAGAGTCACCTTCCAACTCCTCCATAGTGATCTCCTCCCCTCTTCATCCTCCCCTCTTTCAACTATCTCTTCTCTCCCATTCCCCCACCTTGCTCATTCACATTTAACAGTTCTCTGATGTATTCCTTTATCTCCTGTTTGTCTGTTGATCTTACCAAAAATTCACCTTGCTTATCCTTGATATTGCACACTTTCCTCTTTGATCCTCTATACGTTTTTGTCAGTCTAAAAATCCTCTTCCTTTTTGCCTCACATTTTCCATAATTTCTTCCCCCCTCTCTCTTTGCTGCCTTTTCTTTTTACTTTTCTTTTCACTCTCTCTGTTTCATTTCTTACCTCCATATACTGGCCCTTGTCTGTGTAGTTCTATTTTTCAACCACCTTCTCATCAATACTGTTTTTCTCTTTATTGCCTCCTCCCACTTCTTCAAGTCCACCGATCTCTTTGTCTTTCTCGTTCCTTCTACCATCCCTGTTACCCAGGGGTCTCCTCTCGCTTCCCCTTTACTTTTCTCCCCTGTATACATCCCCCCATCTCTCCGCGACTCCTTCTAAGTGTTCTAGAGTTTCTAGAAACTTATCTATTTCAACTTATATTCTCCTTTTTCATCTCACAACCCAAATTCAGTGACTCCACTTTTAATCAACTATTATCAATCATTTTTTGTCTGCAACTTGATTCTGGTTTCACCAATTCAGCGTCCGTCACCAATAATCTTATTGATTCGAATATTAATTATATCCTACTCCAGGTATTCTACTATTCAAAACTTTCATTGCTCATAACCTATTATCTCAGAATTGCAAAAGATATAATTAGTCCCTAATAGATCTCTGATCGATAATAGTATTTTCTTCTGTAGATATTGTTCCATCCCTATATCTTCTGAACCGTATGTAACGATAGGTTCCCTACGTGTTGCGAATTACTAATCTACAACATTCAATGATCTTCATTCCTTTCTTTTAAACAGAAATCTAATCTACACATACCTATCTCCCCTTGCCATCACGTCATTAGCCCTATTTTCTTATCTCCTCTCATGGGTACATGTACAACCACTGCTGCATTTCTCTCCACCTACGTCTCTTCTCCTCCCCCACTCTTGCATTGAAATCTACAAAACATATATACCTTATATCTATACGTATATTATATTATTAAATTTATATTTATATAATATAATTAATATAATATTTATCTATATATATATCTATACTATATATAATATATATATATATATATATATATATATAATATATAGTTATATATATATTACCTACAAACTAAGTATATATAATATAAACTTACAATATCCTTCACCATATATATAAGATTGATAATTTTTTTGGAAAATTGAATAATCCGTGTATCGCGACGTTTATCGATTTTTCGATTACATCTTATAGAAAAAAGCATAAAGGCTGTATTACCATACTCTAGATATCATTTAGGGAATTGATCAAGCATACCTCGCTGGACAGAACTTTCGGATACAAATGGATCTGATCCATACGTATCGCCGATGCGATGAGTATTCTAGTGGAGATTTACTGCCCATCACTGTATATATATATATATATGATATATATATATAATATATATATGGTAGTAATATATATATATATATATAAGGGTATATATATTACTACTATAATTATTATTATTATTACTTAACGGATATTATATTATATTTATATATAATAATATATAGCTTTATATATATCATACCTCATATATTTCTAGATATATAATATAATATATATATATTATTCGTTATTTGAGCTTATTTTACGGAATAGAAAACTTGGAGGGTTCTTTTACAGTTCGATGGCAGCGGAAGCAAGAATATTCCTCTTATTGATCACATGATCACTGCTTCTCTGGATTGATATATTGTCACTCTCCCTATTGCGGGGCATTGTGCCGCAGTTAAGTATAAGGATTTGAAATTTTAAGCGTGTGTTATCAATTTCTCCGAAAATTTCTCAACTTATGTAGCATTTTAAAAGTGTTAACGTGTTTTAGTTAAAAAATATATTTAGGAAAATATTGAATAATTCCTGTAGTTATTTAACATTTTAAATCTAATAATTAATTATGAAGACCGAATAAATATGAAATATATTTATAGTCTACAAAAGCTGATTTCGTCAAACTGATGATCATAGCTAAAAACTGATTCGTCAAACTGATCGTCGCCAAAAGCTGAACCGTCATTATTGAATAATTCTTCGTTATTCTTTAAAAACATTTTTATCTACTCTCTCTCTCTCTCTCTCTCTCTCTCTCTCTTCTTCTCTTCTTCTCTCTTCTCTCTTCTCTCTCTCTCTCTCTCTCCTTCCTATAAATATATATTATATTATTATAGTATATCTAGGTTGATATTTATAGGATATATATTATAATAAATATATAGTATATATATTAAGATATATATATATATAGATGATATATATATGTATATCATATAATATATATATATATATATATATATATGATATAGTTTATCACTCATTAATTTCAGTTTCAGGATTTTTCTTTATTTTGTTTTAGTTAGGTTAGGTTAGAGGACTATTAGGTTAGGTATAGGTTAGGTTAGGTTAGGTTAGGGTAACTTAGGTTCAGTTAGGTTTGGTTAGGTTAGTTGGTTAAGGTTTAGTTAGGTTTAGGTTAGGTGTTAGGTAGGTTAGGTTAGGTTAGGTTAGGTTTAGCGGTTAGGTTAGGTTAGCACTACGTCCAACTAACCAGACCTAACCTCAAATAAACTTAAACAAAAATTGAAGAAAAATACCTGAAACTGAAATTAATGTGAGTTTGATTTAAATAAATATATATATATATATATATTTATTTTATATATAATATAATATATATATATAATAATATTATATATATATTATATACATATATAAAATAATATGTATATATCTTATATTTTATATATATATATATATCCATATAGTATTAATTTTTTGAGATTTTGCTGCCAAATTGATCATAATTCCTGTAGTTATTTAACAGTTACATTAATAATTAATTTATAAAAACCGAATTAATATGAAATATATTTCTCGCTAAGTACTGATCCGTCGCTGGAACGCCCGATTCCCCGTGTTGACGACAACTGAGACCATATTAACTATCGAAAAAACGATATGACAATCGATATATCTTTGTTTCTTCCGCTAAAAAGGAAAGATCCGAAACTAGGAATATGAACAATAAAATAACCTGCTTAAAAAAAACAAAAAACCAATTTACCAAATAATTTGTTTCTTTTAAGTGTGTGTTTAAACCAATTGAAATTTTTCTCAATGGTTTTATTGATGGTTTACACATGGAGTTAAGCCTTTCGTTTTAATCCAGAAATCCAAACACTTGGTACGAGCCATCCTGTACCTTCTTTAGCATCCTAATGGTTTAATCTCCTCTCCTCGTCTCTCTCTCTCTCTCTTCTCTCTCTCTCTCTCTCTCTCTCTCTCTCTCTCTCTCTCTCCTCACACAAACACACACACACACACCACTACTTTTTGATATATTTTTTTTAATAAACCTACTTAGTAACAACACTATTAAGTATCTATTAACATATGATCTAAATAATTCTACTTCTTTACTAGTTTTAAGTTTAAAGCTTTCTAATAATATATATTATATATATATATATATATTATATATTATATATATATATTATATATATAATAATATATATTATATACATATATATTATATATGATATATATATATATATATATATATATATATATATATATATATATATATATAAATATATATATATATATCTATATTATATATATATATATATATAATATATTATATATATATATATATAGTATATATAATATATATATAATATATAATAATATACTATATTATATATATATATATACTATATACGTTTAGTATATAGTATCACTAATTATATTAGATAATATTATTTCTATATTTATAGACCTATTATGGGACCTTCAAGTAAAACCTCGCCCCACAAAATAGCATTAGTATTGGAAAGGTTGGTAATAATTTTTATAGCAAAATTAAAATTAAAAATTCGATTTGCTATAAAAAGAACTTACTTTTTTTTATTTTTGTGGAGCTTAAAATTGATTATTTTCCAATTCATTTTATTTAATTTTTTAGAATTTATATTTACATATATACCCTATATATATATATCCATATAATAGGTCTATATAATATAATATATAGGTAATATATATATATATATAATATAATAATAGAATATAATAGAAGAAGAGAATATCCAAACAAAAAATCCAAGTGGGCCAACTCTTATAACTCTATATATATATATATATTATATATATAGTATATATATATGAGTATAATACGATATATATATATATATAGATCAGTCAGATTTTTTTAATGCTCACAGTATTGTAGCTAGAGAAACGGCAGGGTCCTACAGAAAACAAATTATATATTGAATCAGCGAAAATTCTGTTTTTTTATTAAGGATGGGATTTAACTTTTTTTTTTTTTGAAGTAATTTTTTTTTTTAACTAAAGGAATACCGCTAGGGTAAACCGCAAAGATGACAGGAGTCGTCTCGGCCTCCCGGTGGACGACGGGGTGGGACTAATCCCCCCTCCGGGGATGGTCTCGAACCCCAGCTCTTTGGTCTTTGGGGTCGCGGGGGTTCCTCCGACCATTCCCCTCTCGGGGTATTGAAACGTCCCCACCTCTTTGTCCCGTCGCTCGAGCCCCCTATAATTTGGTGAAAATAATTTTGGTTTTTTTGGAAAAAAAATTTTAAGTTTTTTTTTTTAGGGGGCTCGAGCCGACGTGGGACAGAGGGGGGGACGTTTTCATACCCCGGAGGGGAAGGTCGGAGGAACCCCCGCGACAGCCCAAAGGACCAGCAAGAGCGGAGGTTCCGGAGGACCATCCCCGCGAGGGGGGGATTAGGTGCCCCCGTCGTTCACGCGAGAGCCGAGAGACCCGACTCCTGCCATCTTTGCGGTTT
>JABUQX010117865.1:12500-15000 GCA_015478945.1 Trachelipus rathkii
CACCTATTCTATGTCTATCTCCTCCCTCATCCCTCCCCCCTTACCCAACTCCATCCCTAAATACTAAAAACCTTTACTTCTTCCAAACTACACCCCCTACTCTAACCTCTAACACCTCCTCCTCTACACTCTCCTCCTCCTCCAAACACGTAGATACTTTTTACTCTTACCTGGATTCTATTTTAAGCCCCTTTTGCCACACATTCTCTCAACTCCCTCACCAAATACCTCAGCCCTTCCGCGCTCTTCGCCACTAGGGCCGTATCATCCGCAAACAGTATCATGTTCACTTCCCTTCTATCATTCCCATCATCAATTCCACCCCCTCCCCTCCCTCACCATTCCTCTGCAAACACTCTCCATAAACAGATTGAATAGCCAGGCGACATTACACACCCCTGCCTCAATCCACACACCATCCCAAACATCTCACTCTCCCCTCCTAACACTCTCACACACATTCTACTATTCCTTATAAAAAGCCCTAATACCTTTCCCTAAATTACCCCCCACCCCATTTTCCTCCAACACCCTCCATAATTCACCCCTATTCACTCTTCATATCTTTCTCTAAATCTAAAAAACACCCATACACTTTCCCTTTCCTCTCTATACTTTTCTCCACAAGCATCTTTAAAGTAAACACTTGATCCACACACCCTCTTCCCTCCCTAAACCCTCCTTGTTCTTCCCCCATTCTCCCCTCCGTTAAACCTCTTACTCTCTCAATCAGTATTCTTCCGTACACTTTCCCTACCATACTTAAAAGACATATACCTCTATAATTTCCACATTCCATCCTATCCCCTTTCCCCTTATACAGAGAAACCAAACAACCATCCTCCCAATCCTGTGGAACCTCACCACTCCTCCAACATATGTTATACAATCTATACAGCCATTCCTCCACCCCTCTACCTCCCTTCTGCAACATTTCCATTCTCACACCATCCAGACCTGCGGACTTCCCTTTTTTTCCTTTAAAGAAAATAAATGATTTTAATGTAAAATTAGCGTTAATTGACTATAACATTTTAAACATTATTTTCAATAGTAAAAAAATAGAATTTTAATTATTTCTCTACATTACGTGCTTTTATTTTTTTAGAGAGCGCCCGGCTCCTGTGCTCCTCTGTAAAAACGCGCTGATATATACTTATATATATATATATATATAACTATATATATATATATATATAATATATTTATATATAATATATATATATATATATATATATATATATATATATATATATATAATTTATATATATTATCGGTATTTTATATATATATATATATATATATAATAATGCAGGGTGTACAGTGAAGTTGGTTGGCAAACCTTGGATCCAAAGGTTGTACTAACCCCCATGGGCCATTGTAAACATGCCCATGTGGGGTTGCCTTGCCTTGTCCCGTCGGGTACCTCCCCAGAACCTGTAATGAATTGACAGGGAGGTCTCTCCCCAAGAGAGGTATATGGTGGGGTTGATGGGCTTGATTGAAGGTCTCAGATGGAAGGGAGGTGCAGGTGAGATGGTTATGTGATCACGATAGAAGTTCTTTACGTAGGGAGAGGAAGCTGCAGAGGATCACAGGAAAAGGGACTGGATTTGTTATAATTGGAGAAATGGTGGATTGTGTGATGGAGTGGGAGACGGTTTCAACGAGAATAATTATAGCAAGGTTTAATACCAAAAAATGACCGGTAATAGTTATACAATGCTATGCTCCCACAGAAATACCCAGAAGAGGAAGTAAGGAAAACTTTTTGCTGGTCTGAAGGGATGGTGAGGGCAATGATGGATCTATTGTTACGGGAGATTTAACGCCAATGGAAGCTAGGGCGTGGAGGAAGAATAGAATGGAAAGCAATTAATGGATTTTCTGCTAGAAGTTATGAGCTTGGGCAATTGGGGGAACATTGTTTCCACATAAAGAATATCAAACGGTCACATTGGACGTGCCTCAGATGGTAAAACTCGGAATTCAGCAGACTAGACCATTTCAAGCAGGAGCAATGGGGGCATAATTGAGGAATGAGATGCAAAGAGAGGAGACATGGCAAGTGATCATCATAGTAACAGACTAACAGCAGTTTTAATACTAATAACTGAAGAGTCGAGCACTAAACACTAAACTTACAGATACCCTAATTTTATTTTGAGCTCCGGGAAAATTTTAAAGTTTCAGAACCCAGTAAGAGCGAGAGAGCTTAAGAGTCGAACTGGAAAAGATATTTGAGATGTGCTACAAGAAAAAAAACACAGAGAAAAAGGTGAATGGAGGATTGAACCTGCTGAGATGCGATTGCGGTATGTAGAAAGAGAAAAATAATGAATCTCAGAGAAGACTTGGGAAAATGATTTAGAAGAAAGTTAAAATAGGATATAAACAAGTATGTCAGACTTGTAGGAGAAAAAGGGAAAAATGAGTGAGTCTGGAAAAAACAGCGAAGAAAGGAAGAAGGAAAGAATAAACGAAAGTATGGCAAAGGATT
>JABUQX010117865.1:20000-29948 GCA_015478945.1 Trachelipus rathkii
AAACCCACCACAAACCATTTCACGAAGCAGTTACCACAACCATCATTTCCACCGTTTCCTTCATCTTTTGGTTTCAGTCACAGCTGCAAATCAGATTTGCCCTTTCTAAATGCATCAATCACCTATCTTCCCTCTTCTCCTCAACATTTAATCCTCTGACATTCCATGTTACCCATACGATTCATACCTTTTCGCCGAAAGATAGAAGCCGTTTACGGCGATCACCCTTCTCCGAGGCAGGCATTAGCATTCCTGGCAAAAGATAAGTGGTAGTGGGCAGCCAACCCCAAACTACCACCATCACTTATTTGTAAAAGCCGGAACTGAAATGCCTTAGCCAATTTTAGCAGCGATTTTTGTTGTATAACATCTGATTTCATTAAAAGTTACTTTTGTTTACCAACAATTGGAATCAGCTGTTTTTGATGGAGCACGTGGTGTTTGCGAATAAACAGAAAAAATAGCGAATGGTTTATATTTTACAAATAATTGATCAAGTATTGTGATGGAGTTTATAGAATTTGGAGAATTTAAGATTTAAATCTAATTTTTTGAATGAATCATTTTATCAACAAACGACCTACACGGCCATTTTTGTTTGTTTCATTTTTTTTTCGAGAACGTGGCTTAAAATTCGCAAGCAAGGGAATAACAAACATAAGAAATTAAGGAAATTCCTTTACGTTTGTGAGACATTTTTTTCGTTTTTTGCGCTAAGTTTGACAAAAAAGAACCAACTCGAGCATTTCTTACGTTTCATAAGCAAAAATGCAAAAACAAAAACGGTTTAATCTTTTTATAAGTTGTGAAGCTCTTTTATTAAGATAATTTTTTCTTTTGAAGTTTTATCAAAAACGACCGTGTAATCTGTTTTTGTCATTTGTGCTACGCTGGATAAGAATGCTAACACTCAGTTTATAGGACGAATTTTGGTTGCTAACGAACGCCTTTTTTTTTTTTTGCCCCCCCTTTTTAACATTTGGAATCAGCTGTTGTGATGGACACTGCTTTTGGAAATAAACAACTATAAAAATAACATTATTTTAATTCTTTTAATATTGTATCTAGTTTAAAGAATCTTCTTCAAATTGTAGATCATGTTTAAATCATAAAGATAGTAGCTAAACTTTATTAATACTTACTGGAAAATGTAAATGGAATAATTTTTTGAATTAAACATAAACATAAAAGTTATTAATATTATATTTCATTTACTATTCCTTAAAGATACTATTTTAATTTATATAATATACTTGGGCACACCCAAATATGAAATAAATGACTAAGTATTGGTTGTACAGGGAATGGAATCCTGAGTTGCCTAGCAGTACACAAATGTCTATCTTATTACTGCGGTGTATTTTATTATATTATAGTATATATATAATGTATTTTTATATGTACGAAGCACACTACTTTTACCTATTCACAACTTAAATTTAACTTTTAAAATTATTCTAGCACTCACACACACCAAATCTACCATAGCTCTCTCCAAAGTCGCCTCATCAGAATGCAAATCTTTCTATCCCCTCTCATTTCTTTAAAACAACAAAACACTTTCACACACACACTCATTTCAACCGTTTCTTCCATTTTGTTTCAGTCACAGCTAGCAAATTCAAATTGTCCTTTCTAAATGCCATCCATCACCTCTCTGCCTCTGTCTCCTCAACATCTTTATTCCTCTGAATTCAGATGGTATGCCCATATCGATATCATAACATTTTCGCCGAACATAGAATCGCCGTTACGGCGACTCACAACCTTCTCTGAGCTAATTTGCCCATTAGCATTCATGGCAAGCAGATAAGTGGTAGTGGGCAGCCAACCAACTACCACAACACTTAGTTGCTTTTCACGCAGTGGCGGCTGCGTCCATGGCACTGCGGACTGCAGCCCCCCCAACAATTTCGAATAAGCCACACTACTAAACAGTATTTGTTATTTCCTTGTAACTCCTCTCTCTCTCTTCTTCTCTCTTATATATTAATATATATATAATATATATATATATATATATATATATCTATATATATATATTATAATATATATTATTTTATATAATATATTATATATATATTTATATTTTTATATAATATTACTATAAATTGTGTAATGCAGTAATACACGTAATACATAACTTTGCCTCATTTAGTGTATTGTAAAGCAAATAACCAACATTGTCATTGGCTATTTCTCTTTCATGTTCTATGTATACGATGTATGATTGCAACGGCTCATCAAAAGAAATTTGTAAATATGTTTGCATTTCATGCGTAAACGACAGCCAATAGAAACTTGGTTTCCAAGACTTACTTTTGGAACCTAAGTTTTGATTGGTCGTCGTTCACAAGTCTGTGATAATAATATAAATATATCAATAATAATAATAATTAATAATAATTTATTATTATTATTATTATTAATTATTATTATTATCTATTATTATTATTATTATATATTATAATTATTATTATTATTTTATTATGTTATTATTTATTATTATTATTATTATTTTATTTTTTTGTTTTTAACTGTTATAAGGTTACTGCGCATTATATTATTATATGGATGTATTGTTTTATATATATATATATTATATATATATATTATATATATAATATATATATATATGAATTTATGTATAATTATATTATATATATATATTAATATTATATTTTATCATATATATATATATATTTTAATAATATATATATATATATATTACTATATTTATATATATATATATTAGTACATAGTACGATGTTTTGTTAATATTTAATTTTATATAGTGTGGAGCGCACAATGTATAAATTCATTTGGCTTTTATGTTTTGATTTTAGAAGAAAATTGAGATTTCTTGCGAACAAAGTTTCGATTGTAAAGAAATACCAATTTTCGGTCCTGCTGAATGTGTAATATATATTTGCTTTACTAAAATAACTAATAAGTGGATACATCATTTTATTTATTATTTTAAGAGATGTGATTGGATGGTCAGATGTAAACTGGTTGGCAAAGATTTGTATAAATAGTAAATTTATGAATATTTTTGATCTTTTTGCTTTCATTTGTCGTCAATCAAGGTGTTTACAGTTGGTACTGCACCTGTTGCTCTGTCTGATCGATGTTATTATTATTTTAGTGTGCATAGTCTTGTAAATCGTGGAGGTGCCTTATTTTATATTTTATTATAAAGTAATTGTGTTAATGTTTTTTAAATGCAATAAGGTATTGTAATTTTCAATGTGGAAATCTCGTGGCTTATTTTTTTTATAAAGCCAATATTGTTTTAAGCTGTGTTTTAAATATAATTGTGTTTATTTGTGTAAATATAATCTTTGCATTGCCATTATAAAAGTGTCGTCTGTTAAAGCGATTTGCAAATGCATTTTGTCTGCGGTGTTGCAATATATCACTAGCAGGTAAGGGTAGTTATTATTAATGTGTATTTTTTGTAACATGGTAAAGATTCTTTTGAGTTAACAAACATAAAGTGTTTAATGATTAAAGTTACATTATTTTATATACGAATAATTACTAAAGTCACATTTTATTTATTTGAAATTAAGATTTGTTTAATTACTAGTTGGCAACTCTTTTGCTTTAAGACAACAGCTGATTCTGACCAGCTGTGACTGCATTCATTTGTTCACACTAATAAATCGATGCCTTTAACAATTGTCAAAAACGTTTAATTTACAAGTAAATATTTTATATCATTTGCAAAGTCAGTTTGTCCATATATTATTTTGTTGATATATTTTATTTGTTCATATATATTATTGGACATATATTTATATGTATGTTTTATATATATATATATATATATATATATATATAAATATATAATAATATATATATAATATATTATATATATATACTATATATATATTATATTATATAAAATATGACTGGGCAAAAATTTATATGAATATAGTGGTAAAGTATTTATGTTGATATTTTATTTATTTTTGGGCATAATATTGAATAATATAGTATACTATATATATATATATATTAATATATAATATATAATAATATATATATATATATAATATATAATATTATATATATATATATATATATATATATTATACTATATAATATATAATTATATATATATATATATATATATTATATATATATATATATAATATATATATATATTATATATATACTTGTATGTATGACGCATTTTTGTTCTATAGTTGCGGTGGTGCATGTATACGGGATATGCTGAATTAGACATCGGCTATATTGTCCATAGGAGTATAATTACCTGTGGTATTATTTGAAAGTATCCTATTAAATATTATATAAAACATATATATATATATAATATATTAGTATATATACTATATATATATATATTATATATATATATATATATATAAACGAATTGACATACGTAATGAAGGTTCTATATGTGCGGTGTGCATGTATACGGATATCTGTTAGACATCCGGCTATATGTCCATGGACTTATAAAACCTAGTTTGTAAGACCAGTACATTTTCATTTATTTTTTTTTTTATTAAAATATTTCTAAAATTAACCCAGTGGTTTTCTTGAGTACTACCAAACGTATTTTACTTTTCATTTATTTAAATATTCAATTTGCTATTGCTTTAAGTCTTAAAGACGTGATTTTTGTGATTGTAAGATTGATCACAAAACGGATTCATTTGCTGGTAAGAAAAGTATTGACTGAACTGTTTTCACATAAGAAAGAATCCGGTCAAACTGTTGTTCCACTTGAAGGGTCTCTAAAGGATAAGTTGGTGAGTTGTAAGTATTGATGCATAGTGCAATACTTGCACGAGGCTCGTAGCTCACTTAACATGGAGGCCCTGAATCTGTGTGCAATACAGGTTTAGAATTAAATTGCGTGTTTGAATGATGGATTGTCACGGGGGCCTGGCAAAGGACTTTGTTCATCAGTTTCGACAGAGCTAAGTTTATGAACAAGTAATTTATGAATCTTTTAACCAATTCACCGCTACATAATAAATTGGGAATGCCTGGTTCCGAGATCTTGATTATAAACGAGTATAAGTATACCTATCCAGGATACATTAATAAATTGGGTATTCTGTCGGTGAATCTTAATTGATAACTTTCAGTCTTACTTCCTTTATTAGTAAAACACGTTTTGTAGTAAAGTTATTCCTGTTTTTTTTATTGAATTTTAAAGGCAAATGATTATATGTTTGTTAAAACCTGTGCCAGAACTAATGTTCAAGGGTTGGTAATTTATACCCAGTTGTTGTTAATAGTGCGATATAGATAACTATTGTATTGTTTTCATTTACTGTCAATATATGTCGTGTGGGACTCATTTGCTTTTTGTTGAGTAAAAGTATTTGATTTTTCTGTGCGTATTGGTTGGATAACAAACTGTTATTCCATCAATAGATAACGTTTGGAAATAAAGAAACACTGGTATAATTTTGGTAATTTTTTCTATATTATGCTCTTATAAATATATATATATATATAAAAATATATATATATATATTTATTAATATTGTGTAGATAGGCATTAAAATTTGTTATTAATTATATATATATATATATATCTATATAAAATATATACTTATTATGATAATTATATATATATATTATTATACTATATATATATATATTATATATATTATAATATATATATATATATATTATATATTCTATTAACATTGTTTTGATAGGCATTAAAGTTTGCAAAATTAAGCGGAGCGAAATAGTGGTTTCCCGGAATTCACAATTTTCCTCTGTTGGAGTTCTGTAGGGAAAACACTAGTTCCCCGTAAGATTTTGTTAAATTTTTTTGCGATTGTGTAAACTAGTATATATATATATATATATATATTATTATATATATATATATGTATATATCTAATATTAATATATATATATTATATATCATATCTATATATATATATATTATATATATATATATAGTTATATATATATATATATATATACTTTTATATTATATATATATAAATATATATATAATATATTATATATATATATATATATATATATATAATATATTATATATTATATAATATATTAATATATATATATATATATATATTATATTTATATATATATATATATATTATATATATATATATATATTACTATATACATTAGTAATTTTGCGGTTAGAAATTAGTTTTCATAGAGCTATCAGTGAAAGCTAAATTTCGAAAATTTTGGTAGAAAACGGGATTGTGATTCGTGCGTTGAAAGTGACTCTGTTAGTGAACAATATATTTTGTAATTTGCTTCGTTTACAACAAACATAACTATGGCTATGTCCAGTGCTGAGCTTATGGAGATGTGGAAGTCGGGAGGTTTAGGTGTGAAGGAAATCACTGCTTTATTAAAAGACCAAATGGCTCAAGAAGCCGCAATCGAACAACAGAAGGTAGCCGCTGCTTTGGAGGAGAAGAAGGTTGCAGCAGCTTTAGAGGAGAAAAGGTTAAAGCTAAGCTGAAGATGAAGGGAGAGAAAACTAACTTGAGGCAGAGAGCGAAGGGAGAGAGCTAGGCTTGAGGCTGAAGCGGGAGTAGAAAGAGCCAAAATCGAAGCAGAAGCGCAAAGAGTAAAGTTGGAGGCGGAGAAAGATGCAAGAGATGCAGAAGAAAGAATGCTTCAGATGAAGCTTGATGCTGAAGAAAAACAGCGTCAACATGACGCAGTGATAGCATCACAGAATGCTCAGAACAGCCATAATGCTTCCCATGCTAATAAGTATCCGAAGTTGAAGCTTCCTTTCTTCGACGAGAAGAAACCGATATTGAAGAATACTCTGTAATGTTTGAGAAGCAAGCAGAGGCCGAAAACGATATCCCTAATGGAAAGCGGAGCGAACAATTTTACGGAGGTTTTCCTAAACAAGCACAGCTGTCACGTTGTTTATAATAAGATTGACTGTTGAAGAATTAAAGAGTATGAAAGTTTAAACGTGCTCTTTATTGGAGAGATAGTGGGCTACGGAAAGTGGGTACTGTAAAATATAAAGCTATAACTACTACGGAAGATTGATGATCCTAGAGTTTATTTTACAAAGAATTATTGAAGCTCTTAAAAAGTGGTTAACAGCAGCGAAGGTAACATGACACCTGATGATCTTATTGAATTTTTTTCGGTGGACAAGTATTTGAATACGGTTTCAAAGGAACCTCGCACCTACTTAAGGGAGTCGACAAAAGAAGCACGCGGAAGAATTAAACTTGGTTTCGAGGTACATGGAAGCGCCATCGTCTGAATTTCACCGCTAATAGTCACCAACGAAATACAATCACGGTTGAAAGGCACACATAATAATAATAATTATAGATCAAAAGGCAATGGTTACTCCACAAGCGGTAATCAGAAAGGTAGCAATCAACATGCACCGCGAGCGACTAATAATGAAAGCAGGATCGGAGGTGGAAGCGGCGACAGACAGAACTATCGTCGCAGTAGCAGTGTGAGCCGAGAGAAGCGCCCACGTGCTTTAGGTGTCAAAGGAGAGGGCATCTCTCAAGGGATTGTCGAGCCCCTCCTTATTTCAACAATAGTAGCAGGGGACAGAATAACTCAGGGAGACAAAAAGAAGAAACAAAGAGCACGGGAGCGTCCGGAGTCTCTGATGACGGCAGTGAAGCCCTGAACTACTCAGGTGAAGAGCCGAAACTCCTGGATGAGTTAGTGAAGGTGAAAAATGACGAAACGTCACACCTACCTGTAACGTATGGGACGGTGAATGGCTTTAAAGTCAAAACCCTCCGAGATACCGGGTGTAATGTAGTGGTTGTGCGGGAGAAGTTTGTGCCGAAAAGGTGTTATGTTGGAAACAACATGAAGATACGTTTGTTGGACGGTACAGTGATCGAAGCTCCGCTTGCAAATATTGATGTGGATACCCCTTATTATGTAGGGAGAACAACCGCGGCAGTGTATTGCCGGAGGTTGTGTATGATTTGGTAATCGGGAATGTCAAAGGAGCATTGCCCTTAAGTCAGCCTAATCTCGCATGGGAGTCGACCGCGTGTCGAGGGCCTCGTAATGTAGAGGTCGCGCATAAATTATAGTATGACTTGGTCCCTCGCTGTAGAGTGCTGAGAAGGCTCAGCAAGAAGAACCTAACCTAACAAATCATATAATTTGGAATGCAAGTTGGGAGAAGTGAGTGAGTTCCTTAAGAGGGAAACTGTCAGTGCCACAATCGTTTGACATCTGTAAATAAAGATGTTGCGCCAACCAATGGAACATCACTAAAGTGTGATGAACTGGGTGCAATGTTCACTCTGAAAATGGAGAATCGTTACAGGAAAAAGATGATATTAAAAACCCCTAAAGATCTATTAATGGATGTTGAAAATGACACGAGAATGATAGATGTTCAGGAAACATCGATGGTAGAAGAGCACGAAGTGGTCTGATAAAGCAGATCGTGCGGATGAAGGTGATGAGATGGGTGAGAGGTGACATAGATAGTCACATGCAAAATTCTGGAGAGAATGGTGTGGTAGCTGTGGGTGAAGGGGATGTAACCCATGGTGGGAGTACAAGAACTGATTAACGAGCGGAAGACTTTTAAAAGTAAACAGGAAGATGCGATGTCTCAAAGAGAAGCGAAGTTAAAGAGTGTGTGTAAAGGAAGTTTGCGACGGTATGCCGGAACGCAGGGAGAAGTTGAAGAGTCATCCTCAAGTATTAATTACTGGGGCAGTCGAATTTCAATGCTTCAGATTAAAAGTTGGGGAACAAGGGAGAACGGCTCGCTGAACTGTTCAGATGAGGAGAAAAAGGATTGCTGCAATAATCTATCGAATAAAACGAAGTGAGATGAGACGCGGAGACTGCATGGAAAGTGGTAGTCGGCATGTTTGTTATAAACGCAAATGCACAGGTTTGAAAACGAGGTATGTAAGAGAAGAACACTCGGCAGCATGGAAAGGTTTGGATAATAAAAGAAGTTATGTGCGCGAGAAGGTAAGAGAAATACCTGCAGGGAGGGAGTGGAAGGAGGGATGTTCAGGAAAAGGAAAGATGTGAACTGATTGTAGAGTGAGGAGTGCTGATGAATGATTGAGAAGTCTCAATGAAGAGTCCCGCATTGGTGAAACTATTGTTTTCAAGGAAGATGAGAGAAGTTGGCAGAAAGGGAGAAGTGTCAAAAGACACACAGAAACACAAAGAAATGTGTGATACTATGGAAGAAGTTAGAGAGAAAAGGAGATAACGAAGAAAGAAGAGGGTGTAGGTCTGGAGGAAAGGGTGTAAGAAGAATACTAGTAGTTGTATGTCAAAGGAAAATGCCAGCAAAGATGGTCACAACAAAAATAAAGATGAAAGAAACGAAGCTGATTATTTTGTTGAAAATAGATTTAAATATTTTGTGACCCGGCGCAAACACCCGACTACTCTTGTGACTGTTCTTCGAAGGAAAATTCAAGTTTGCCCTAATCCACATTAGTGGGTGAGATAATGTCGTCAATGACCATTTAAGCAGATCATATGCCGACAACATATCTGGTCCATTATCAGAAGTCGCTACCGAAGAAGAAGCACTGAATAAATGAGACCAATGTTTTGATCACGTGTACATAAAGCAAAATGTACCCATTTGCTTCAAAGGGTGGGCCAAAGATGTAATGCAATAATACACGTAATACATAACTTTGCCTCATTTATGTATTGTAAAGCAATAACCAACATTGTCATTGCTATTTCTCTTTCATGTTCTATGTATACGATGTATGATTGCAACGGCTCATCAAAAGAAATTTGTAAATATGTTTTGCACTTTTCATGGCGTAACGACAGCCAATAGACAACTTGGTTCCAAGACTCTACTTTTGGAACCCCGGTTTTGAATTCGGTCGTCGTTCACAAGTCTGGTGATATAATAATAATAATAATATTATTATATTAATTATTATTATT
>JABUQX010117866.1:5000-15292 GCA_015478945.1 Trachelipus rathkii
TGAATATTTCATCAAATCATTGACATTCACTATTAGTCTCTTCACTTTCACTATAACACTTTCAAATTCTATTGTTGGAATGCCTGCTTTATTGTATATGCCTTTAACTTCTGTTGCCACTAACTTTGCTAGATGAGTAACACTGGCATCTTTGTTGACTACTTGATGGAACTTGTAGGCTCTAAAAACATCCTCAGCCAGTGGTAGCTGATTTTCGACAAGTGGTTGTGGATAACCGAATATTGCATGCCTGTCTTTATGCCTTGTTGCACATGCCATGATACGTCTTGCAATAATAGTAATAAACACTGCACCCACAGGACTTATCTCAAACGTCGAATAGTCTGGATCTGAAATGAGACAGAAATAGCTCTCAATTAGTATTAACACCAAATTTTGAAGAACAAAGCATATAAAATTCATAACTTAAAAATAGTAAAAAACGATGTCAAAACCCTTTTAAAAAAACTAAAGTTGGGCCCCCTAGACATTGAGTAAATGCAAAATGATTTTTTGTCCCACTACAGGGAAGCCAAGGAGCACCAATTTTACCATGTTTTGTTATCCCACAAGAAATTCAACCCAACTTAATATATATATACATATATATATATATATATATATATATATATATATATATATATATATATATATATATATATATATATATATATATATATATATATATATATATATATATATATATATAATTTTTTTATATATATATAGATATTATATATATATATAAATTTTGGATCATATTATTACATTGAAACAAATGATTGAGAAAATGAGAGATAAGATGAACAAATTAATTGTATTTAGGTTTTGTGGATTTGAAATAGGCGTGTGATAGGATTAATAGGGAAGCCCTATGGCAGGTGTTAGTGATATATGGTGTTGGTGGTAGGCTTCTGAATAGAATCAAAAGTATGTATGACGATAGTAAGCGTATGTAAGAATAAATGGAGTTGAAAGTGATTGGTTTAATATCAATAGCGGAGAGAGGTAGGGATGTGTCATGTCTCCTTGGTTATTCAATTTGTATATGGATGGGGTTATGAAAGAATTAGAGGTAGTGGTGGGAGAGGAAGGTGTTAGAATGACGGAGAATTAAAGAGAGTGGAGGGTACCCTACTTATTATTATGGGGTTGGCAGGGTGTGTAAGGTTTGAAAGTAAATAAAGATATGATAAGGTTATGATAGCGCGTGAGGACAGCCCGCGGTGTGAAGTTGTTAGATGGTGAACAATTGGAACAAGTGTCTGAGTTTAATATTTAGGATATATGTTGGATGAAAAGGGAACGGGTGATACAGAGTGTAGTAGAAAGTTATGAATGGAAGGAAAGTGGCTGGTGCAATTAAATCCTTGGTGGATGTAAAGGGACTACTAAGTCTTGAGTGGGCTAGGGTTTTGCGTGAGGGTCTGTTGCTACCTGTGTTAATGTATAGTAGTTTAACTGTGGTCTGGAATGCGAGATATGGATCTAAGGTACAAAATGTTCAAATGGACAATCTTAGGGGCATGTTAGGTGTAAGAAGAATTGACAAAATGAGGAATGAACGTATTATGGAGTTGTGTAGTGTGAAGAAAGGAGTAAATGTTAGAATAAAAGAATGTACATTGAGATGGTTTGGTCATATGGAAAGGATGAATGATAGTCGGTTGGTTAGGCGAATGTATAGTGGTGAGTGTGCTGGGAATCGACTGGCTGGGAGACGGAAGAAAAAGTGGATTGAGTTAGTAAAAGAATGTCTAAAGGAGAGGAATGTGATTTGGCAGTGGCGAGAAGAAAGGTGCAATAGGAGTGAATGGTGGGATTTTGTGAGGGAGGTATGGTTTGGGATACCCATGGGGTGAAACCATTGGGAATGCCACAGCGGGTCCGTCGCAGTCCGTGAAATTCTAGGGTGAATTTTCTGACTGCGATAGTTCTCACTTTATGGCAGAGGTTCTCAAACCTATTACGTCTACCGCCCACTTTGAAAATCAATTATTTTTCAGCGCCCCCCAATTTTTTTTTACTTTACCAAAACTTAAAAACACAATAATATATATATATATATATATATATATATATATATATATATATATATATATATATATATATATATATATATATATACTGTATATATATATATATATATATATATATATATATATATATATATATATATATATATATATATATAGTGTAAATATAGTATAAAAACTAAAATTTATACAATCAAACAGGGCAGAAATATGAACTAAAATTACTAAATAATCGATGTTGTGTAGTAGGTAGGTTTTAATTTCAGTGAATTTTAAAATATTAAGTAGATGAAATTACAAATCAGCCATCGCCCCCCTAAACCACTTCAACACCCCCCATTTTTTTCTAGGCCCCTTACCGCCCCCCTCTAGGCTTCCAGCACCCACAAGGGCGTTATCCCACTTTGTAGAAACACTGCTTTATGGTATAAGGATGATGGTAAGGCTGGGCTTTCTTTTTCGACTTGCCTTATGCTCTTCTACTACTTTTCTGTTCCGGTGTATGCTACGCACCTCACCAATCAATCTGGGGATAGGAGGAGAGATTATATATATATATATATATATATATATATATATATATATATATATATATATATATATATATATATATATATATATATATATATATATATATATATATATATATATATATATATACTAAATAAAAAAAAATATAGAGAGAGAGAGAGAGAGAGAGAGAGAGAGAGAGAGAGAGAGAAACGCAAACATACAATGTTTAAAAAAAGATTGTGTCTGTTTGAAACTGTGTGCATTATTTGATATATGCACAAACATCTGTGTTTTTTGTACGTATATGAAAATGTAAAACAATTGATAGTTTAGAATATTGCACTTGCGTACATTTGTGCGAGAGAGAGAGAGAGAGAGAGAGAGAGAGAGAGAGAGAGAGAGAGAGAGAGAAATATATGTATGATGTATCCATTAAGTGTAACCTACTGAACAAACAGAGAGAGAGAGAGAGAGAGAGAGAGAGAGAGAGAGAGAGAGAGAGAGAGAGAGAGAGAGTTCAGAAGAGCAGTGTCCGTTGTAAGAGAGAGAGAGAGAGAGAGAGAGAGAGAGAGAGAGAGAGAGAGAAATATATATATGTATCTAGGGATAGGGGGAATATGTATCTAGGGGTACCAGCTGGGTGTGGTGTGTCCCCGCCCACCGAGACTCAACCCACCTTATATTGATCCAGCAAGGTGTGTGTACGACTTTTTCGTGTCGTGTGTAACCGTGTACGTGCGAGACGTACGAGTTGGTTCACAAATACCGTACACGGGATTGAGAATTTTCGTTTTTTTTGTTGTTTTTTTTTAGTTAAAAAGGAAATAATTTTATTAGAATCGGTTTTTATTATGAAAATTCGAAAGTTTACCTTGCAAATTTTGCCGAGAAAGATTCACCGATGGTTTTGCAAGCTCTAATCACTGTCTTGCGAGAGAGAGAGAGTTATATATATATATTATAATCTATTATATCTCCCCTAACTTACAATTATCTTCCACACCACATATTTACCTACCACCACATATTACAACACAACATCCTAATATATATATAACCCAGTATATATATATATATATAAATATATTAATATATATACTCATATCACATATATATATACCCTAATCATTAGTTATCACAAAACATCAAAAATGACTTGATATTTCATATCTTATTGTTATTATTATATGGATTATTCTATATATATACATAAGAGAGTCAAAATTCAAATATAACTACTACTATTATATTCTAATATATAACTCATATGACTATTACAATTCGCTTGAGACAATAGTATAGTATGTTTAGATTGAGGATTAAGTCGAACATGAGCTAACAAGCATATCTACAGCTAATCACACTGTCCTATATTTAGTAGTTATAGTACCGCCCTTTCTATCCGAACATCAGTCTAGTAATTACAATATATTTGAGAGTCGGTGACAGACCACAGGTCAAATAAACCATTTACACCATTGTTTTCTTTTTTATTATAAGGATCGACTCAAGAAACATACTCACAAACGACGAGCATGAGTGATTAATATTATTGATTTAAATTATCCCTTCAAAATTTGCTCTGAAGTAATATTCAGGCGGAATAACATTATATATATATATAAATATATATAGTAATGTCTTCTGGAAGAGTATAGTAATATAGGCGTAACCATTGGTAGCACATTTTATTGTCACTATTGAGTGAAAATAAGTATATCCATATAGCTATATACTAACACTCCAAATATATAAGTAGCTACCAATTGGGTGAGGGTCTATAATTATATTTCGAATTATATACGGCTATTATCAGTAGTTACTGACGCATAATAACTATATATATTAAAGCTACAGTAGTATCTTAACTATTACAATTAAATTGACAACTATGGATCTGAAATTTTTACGAACTCTATCTTATCAGCGAGCACTCGTGCTGAAACCTCCTGAGAGGAATATAACATGGTGATAACCTATAACATATATCTATAACACAAGGTACATAGGACTGGAAGTTAAAGAAGGACGTTTATAGATTATTTAAAGTTTATGTCATGTTATTAATTTAGCAATATTAAATAAAATGTTTTCTTTCCTTAATTAAAGAGCATGCTTTATTTTATCGCAATAAAAGTTTTCTATCTGTCACAACATTAAATTATTATACGAACATCCACCGTCGCGGCGAAAAGGTCGCATAGCGCAAAGGTACATAGGCGCAGGCACAATTGTGAATGTTGAACAAACAAATATTAGGCATGCACTAGGTCCGGCGGAATATAGCGTAATCATAATCCGGCGCTATCATCATTACACAAATTCGCTGCGTACTCACAAAAAAATATATGCCACAGGATCACAGTACTCGATTAATTATATAAATAATATAATATATATATAATATATTATATAAATATATATATATATATAATTCTATAATCAACTGTCCCTTGAATCCTCATAATTATGGAGTAAGTTCTTAGACATTGCGAGAGCGACAGGAAACACTTAAGTAACTGACTTTTACATCCACTTCGACGATTGCCATGGTAACGACCACTATACCAACCTAACACAAAAGAGAAATGCCAATAATATTTCTCATTAATGCCGTCGTAACAGTGAAAAACGGTCGATTGCTATAGACACACAAAGCTGAGGGAGTGACAGTATATTCTTGGATATATCTTCCATAATAATAACCTCAGACAATATACAGAGAGATCAAGAGAGACAAAAGTAAGACAGAGATAACAAAACAAAATTTTTTTATGTTACAATTGTTGTAATTAAACTTTTAGTTTAGATATATTATAAAAATGGTTTCATATGAGAAAATTTTTAACTGACTAGCTAGAACTACCCTACAAGAATGCATCTTATCTCAGATAGGTGTATTTATATATACTCACTCTAGAATTAGCTTTAATAATATGGCATATACTACCGAGAGGAGTACTTATTGCTCGAGTGATACACTAAAAAAGATTCCCAGAAATTTGTGAAAGCCGCTACTTATACAATGACAATACCCTACCTGGCAAAAACGCTACGATAAGTAGATTTGATTGTGTACGGCATCTATAACTAAGTATCACAAATAAAGCTACTGAAAGAATTAGAAAAGGATTTGGTAATTTTTAGTACTTTTATAATTCATGGTCCAAATTGCATTGACATCTATCATTTCACATTCAAGAAATCACACCAACGAACCTCATCGAAAAAACTGAAGAGATATTCATATCAAGGAGCAAAGATAAATTCAAATTTGCAAATCTGTTGAAAATAGAAGAAGATAGAAGCTCTACGATAAACATCTGGAGAGAATGGCTTAGCCATACAGAATATGAATCATTAATTCATGTGTGTGCATGAAAAATTGTGGCAAATATGTTTTATTTTATTATTATCAGTGCTCGAAAGCAATAATATTTTGATCAGTATCCGCTCCCTCAATCTAGTATTCGATAGAGCAAGGTATTTATAATTTACCAAAAAAAATACTCATTAACATGCTTAATACTACAAAAAAGAAAACTCGTTAAAGCTTAATACTACAGAAAGCCTTAATGTTTTTGCATCATCACATTTTGTATGAAATTTTGAGATAAATTGAGTAACTTTCAGTAAATATTTTTCCTCTACTAAAGGTAGTATATTATTTATTATAAGTAATCAATTGTATTTGACGATCATAAGCTTTATAATTATTTTATATTTTGATCTTAAGACCGATATTTTAATTTTGAAGATCTCTTTCCTTTCAATATTATTTTTTTATATTACTTTAGTTTATGCTAAGTTAATAGAATCTTACCTGTAAAAATTAGTTTATAATAATGTAAAACATAAAAGTCTAGCAGCTAAACTGTTAAAATTTTACTACTCAATGGAATTATTAATTTGAATATAAAACACAACATAAAAACAGCTATTAATAAATTATATATTTATATTGCTATATATTATATTACATGTAAGAATACTATTTATTTAATTAATACAAAATTAAAATATCATACTAATGAAAATTACAAAATATGAAATATAAATGACTAATATTGGTTGTACAGGGAGGGTATGCAATCTTGAGTTGCCTAGCAAGTACACAAATGTATATTATATATCTATTATTTATATATTCTTAACATTATATATATTAACTTATTTACTATATATATAATATGTAAATAGAGTAATATTTATAGTAGTAGTACTATTATTATATATATATAGTATGAGTATATATAAAGTGTGATATTTAATTATTAATTATATCCAGTTAATTAAAGTAATGGTATCTGAGGTGATCGTATAGGTTAACTCATCTATAAAAAATTGAAGTAATACAGTTAACAGTGACTTACTATTCTTATTATCCTGGTATCGGTACATATAATCCCTAATATATATACTATTATAATATATATTTTATATATATATATATAATATATAATAGTATATAATATATATAGTATATCATATATTAAATATATATATATATATTAAATATATCATATTGTTATTAATAATCATATAATAATATATATATAATATAATAATATTATTAATATTATATATATTAATATATTATTTATAGAAGTAGATCGAGGACAAGATTCCAAAATTTCTCATAGCTGAGGCTGATTCTCGATAATATAGTATACTATATCCAATATTATAGAAAAACCATACACACATAGCATCCCCAATTCTAACTACCTTCTTCTCACCCCCCATCACCCCCCTGCTTCTAATCTCCTTTTTTACACCTCATGTCCATATCCCAAATAAGTAAAGAGACCAATTCCGCGCAGAGGAGAGATCAACACCATTCTTAAGAGAACTATCCACTATATGGTAATTAAATGAAGCCAATCCATCTCAGCACGATCTATATTACAATCTGCATAGTCTATACTGTGAATATACTACTTGGATTGTACAGTCCACTTTGATTCATGGATTTTTGATCTATAGTAGATGTTCCACTTACGTTTTTGCCATTGGCCACTCATTTTAACTCCTTAATCAATCTAGCGAGAAACACTATACCACACCATAGAGCGTACTGAATATAATCTTCCTTATTCTGATCTTGCTCTTAGAATCACTTTCTATTTTCATCTTCTCTTGAGAGTTTTCGAGAGGATGTTAGTATTTAACACTGTTTCAAAGTCTATTACATAACCTGAAATATCGATTATGTATACTTTCACCCTCATCTATGTGGTACCTTTTCTCTTAAAACTCTTTGGATATTTGCATAATTTGCAATATGTTAGCGAATGTTTGAGAGATTTTAGAATTTACACTATTAATCTTGAATTATTTTTCTTAAATAACGCTTAACAAGCTGATTTAAAGATACAGTGAATTACTAAATTTCTATTGCGCATAAACTATGTTGTCATCTAAATACAATAACATTGATATAACTAAATCATAATTGACCTGTAGGGAGTGATTAATCTGACATTGCCATGAATTAATGCCTATTATGAATTAGACACATTCTTGCAACATGAGTTCGTATAGAGATATAGTTAAGATAGTTTATTAATGGGCACAAAAAGTGAGTATAATGTTTAGAATTGAAGAATACATCTTTAGAGTAAGAGTATCAAAATTTTCACTGATAATATTAATAGAGAATAGTAATTATACTATATATATAATATATATTGATCTTACAATCGGTGTTATATAATACTACTAAAGTCTCCTCCAATCATCCGTAGTATACTTAACAATCAACATATAGGAATAGAAATTTATAGGCTCACAATTATTATTGATAATATTTCTTTAGAACATTGAAAAATCGAACATGGAAACTTCTCAAACCATATTCATATCATAGACTTTACTAATTTGACAGAGAACTTATCACCTAGGAGTAGGCGGGAAAATTTCTTTGAATTCATATATCAGGCTGGCTGAGTCTCTCTTAATAAGAAGTAGTTATACGCGGGCCCAAATTGTGAACCTCAATAACAATGAACATGTAGATAATAATTTTTGAACATTTAATAAGATTATATGATTTAACATAGTTTACTTTAATAAAATAAAACTACTATATAATATATACTATTAATTTGTTACTTATATATATAAATATATACTATAATAATCAAACAAATTTATAATTTAAATATATAAACATATTATTTTGATTTTAAGATCAATTATGTTATATAAATAAATAGTATGATATAATTGAATATTTCCTTCCAAGAAAAATGAAGTTATAGATATATAGTAGCTAAAGTTAAGATTATAATACTGAGTATTAATGAGGTAAAGCGTATTGATGTTATATCTAATATATATAATATATTTTATTCTAGAAAATAATATATAGTCCTATATATAAAATATTAAAATCTATATCATTAGTATATATGCGATGATAATTTGGGTGGGGGTTAATAAGTTAGAATCAATTGTATGAAATCTCATACACATTTGTGATAAAAATTATTAGCTTATTATGTAATTATTATGTATAATATATATGGTATTATACAATAATAGATACATAGGGCATTCATTTATAGGAATCATATAAAAGAAGATAACTAACTAAAATAATTAATTATTTTAGAGTAATGCTTACAAGCAGTGATAACACCAGATAAAAGATAAACCATTTAGCGATGCATTCAATGAATACCTTTCAATTAATTAATATAAAATAATAGATATAATAAATATTAAAACAAGATTAATATATAGACTCCCTCAAGACTTCAACAAACCATTTATCAGATTTATAGGCAACATACAATAAGTATTGAGCATAGTACCCTGTCAAACAAATTACTTACATTAATTGTAATAATCAGTAATAATTGGTATTTAGATTTTATAATTTCAAATAATAATCCTTTTATATGATATAAAAATTAAAAATCATAATAATACATAATTAATTATATTATTGAAATAATAAATAAATTTGAATAAATAATTTAGATATATATATAAATAAACGTCTATATATATATATATATATAAATAGAGTTTTGTATATTATTATATAAATAAATAGAATATCACAGTAAATATTTCCATTTATGTTACACATAGCAGTAAATTAAACAAAGTTATTAGCTAAATATATGTAATTATGTATTAATAATTATAAACATAGATAAAAGCAAATAAAAATTTTCAACTTAAAAAATTACGAATAATTAAATAGAGATTCGACTAAATAAACAAGTAAATATTCAAAATAATATAAATAATAAAACAAAATAAATTAAAAGGCAACAGAGTTTAAAATATTAGCTTAATAAATAAAAACAACAA
This sequence comes from Trachelipus rathkii, assembly GCA_015478945.1. Lineage (NCBI taxonomy): Eukaryota > Metazoa > Arthropoda > Malacostraca > Isopoda > Trachelipodidae > Trachelipus > Trachelipus rathkii. The sequence goes on from JABUQX010117866.1 coordinate 14,876, forward strand.
TAATATAAAAAATAAAGAAGAAAAATTATATAATAATACATAAATAATCGAATATATAATAAAAGTAATAATAAATTAATAATAAAAATAATAATCAATAATAATACCATAATAATAATAATAGTAATGACATACATACAACAAGAATCATAATATTTAACTATTTCTATTGGGAAATTCTTGTTAAAAATTCTTGATGATATTTCAGAAGATAATTTTATTAGTTGTCTTGAAGAAAAAATAAAAGAAAGTTAGACGCCTTTAATTAATCTGCTACGCACCGATATTTCGAAATGTCAAACATAAATAAATAATAATATATAATAATAATACATTTAAATGAATAATAATAAATAATAATAATAATAATAATAATAGAATAATATATAATATAATAAAAATTAAAAAATGATATAA
>JABUQX010117867.1:5000-11341 GCA_015478945.1 Trachelipus rathkii
AGGGATAGTATCTTCTACAAAAAGAGACTAGAGTTTGTTTTTGTCATGACAGGCATTGTGGTATTGAAAAGTTTATCTCACTTGAGAACGGCACAGTGAATTGTAATGATGTATATTCTGCTATGAAGGAAATTTGCCACACATATAACAAGCATGAGTGGCGCTTGTTTATTAACGACTTCAAAAGTAAGTTTGAAAGCGGTTTTACTTTCAATGGTAATTTGATATGCATCTTGCATGAAGGAAACATATGAGAGTATGAAGCTTCTTTTGAAAAAACTTAAGTATGAGGATCATGTGGAATATATGTGGTGATCTAAAGATCGTGTCAATTTTACTTGGAATGCAGCTGGGTTAAACCAAATTTTCTTGCTTTCTTTGTGGGTGGGACAGTCGAGATAAGATAAATCTTTATCACAAGAAAGTGTGGCCACAACGATCTCCGACTCCAGGAGAGAAAAATGTCATCAATCCTCCCCTTGTTGATTCTCAAAAAATTTATCTGTCTCCCTTGTATTTTAAACTAGGATTAATGAAAAATTTCGTCAAAGGTATGCATAGAACTGGCAATGGATTCACATATTTAAGAACTAAATACCAAAAAATAATTGACGCTAATATCAAGGAAGGTAATTTTATTGGGCCACAAGGAGCTGACGAACGGCCAACAGTTTGAGGAAGAGCTTAATGATGTTCAAAAAAACTGCGTGGCTGCATTTAAGATAGTTTGCAGAGACTTTTTGGGGAATTACAGAGCAGAGTGCTATTCTGATTTTGTGAAAGATACTGACATTTTACAAGGCCTTGGGATGCAATATTTGCCTAAAAATCCACTTCATCGACTCTCTCTTGGACTTCCTCCCTGAAAATCTTGGGACAGTCAGTGACAAACACGGCGAGAGGTTTCACCAGGACATTCTGAGCTTTGAAACCCAGTACCACGGAAAAGTGAGCACTTCTATGTTGGCTGATTATTGTTGGTAACGAAAATAGGACTTACCAGAAACTAAATACTATCAAAAATCATATGCCTCTACATTTTAAAGGTGAGTTTTAATATAAAATTAGCCCGATTTGCAAATTTATTTAGTATATTTATTTTAAAATTTATATATGCTATCCCAGGAAAACTGTGGGTGACAGAAAAAACTAAAAACATATTTGAAATCTGGGGAAAATTGGTATAAAAATCACCTAATTCAGTTTGGGGTACAAATTTTTTTTGACCAGTGTAATTGTATCATTTTAATTTTGATTTTGGCTTCGTTGTTAAAATAAAGTCATATCCTTGAAAATATCCAACTTAAGTGGATATATATATATATTATATTATATATATATATATATTATATTATATATATATATATATTATATTATATATATATATATATTATATTATATATATATATATATTATATTATATATATATATATATTATATTATATATATATATATATTATATTATATATATATATATATTATATTATATATATATATATATTATATTATATATATATATATATTATATTATATATATATATATTATATATATATATTATATTATATATATATATATTATATATATATATATATATATATATATATTATATATACATATATATATTATATTATAATATATATATATATATAATATATATATATATATTACTATATATTATATTATTATATAAATATAATATATATTATATAATATATATATATAATATATATATATATATATATATATATATATATATGATATATATCTATATATTATATATATATATATATATAAGTATTATATATATATATACTATTATTATATATTATTATATATTGTATATACATAATTTCCGATTATAAATTTGAGGAATCCTGAATAATTAATTTTGATTGGTTTAATAAAAAAAATTTATGGTATCAATCTGACCGGTTTAAATCCTGACAATATACACCATTAAATGATGCAACGTTTTTGTTTATACTCTCTAATACTATAGATATATAGATGATTTGCAGTAATTGGCCTTCATGTATATTAACATACACATACCATACACAAAACACTAACACCACACACTATACATTATATAGTTATATTTATCACACATGTTATGTCATGCATTTACAAAATATTTTACCTACTGGATGGTTTACCTATATCCTATTTATTAGTATGGTGCTCATTTTCTGGCGATTGTAGTATGCATTGCGCTGCACACTCATACACTTCGCATATACAACAGAAACATGCAAATTTATACATTAAATCTGGCAACAAATCGTACATATCGTTCTTTATTTTTTTTTCCCTTCTAGACTAATATAATAACAGATTGATATTGCTTAAGTAATAGAACTATGTATGTGAACGCACGGTGCGGACATAAAGCTTCCACAGAACTTCATAACAGTATATCAGTGAACATTCCTATTTACAGATTGTGCTCAGCGAAAACCAATCCGGATACAAAGTGATCATAGCATAACACATACAAATTCAATATCCTGTTGTAATGACTATAACACCGATGTTAATCGCATCACACATTATTTATTCATTCCTCAATCAACCCTTTACCATACAACAATTGAGCATGTGTTGCATTACAATTAACTCATTACACATTTACCTACTGTCAGGTCACCCATTGCCTCATCGCAACACCCTCGATGCATCTCATAACTATCACACACATTAACAGTCACACCGACTACACTTGACATGTACATTACACATGTGCACCAGTAACGCTAGCTGTCATATCGACACCCATAATATACCCATCTCGCACATTACATATCAACTCAAAATTACACACTAACACACTATAACTATGCAACCTTGATATCGGATGGAGCATACTCCAAAAGTTTAGTATAAAAGCCTCACAGGGTTTTCTTTCATAAAAATGAATTCCATGCCATTATTTCTTATTATATGTCATATCACACCATATTTACCCCACGGAAATGATTAGACAGCGTTCCTATTATATATATAGATATTAATTATATATATATATATATATTATAATATATATTATTATATATATATATATAATACTATATATATATATAATATATATATTAAGTATTTAATTATTATATATATTTTATATATATATATATATATATATATATAGTATATTATATAGTATATTTATATTTTATTATTATAATTATATTGATAATATATATATTATTATATATTATATATTATATATTTTATAATATCTATATTATATTATATATTATATTATATATATTTTATATGATATTATATATATAATATATATATATATATATATATATATATATAATTATACATATATATATATATATATAATCTATATATATATATTTATTATATATATGTAGTTATATATATATATACATATATTTATATATAAATATATACTATATTATATATATCATATATATATGATTATATATAATTATATATATATATTTTATATATATTATATATAATTTATATATAATATATATATATATATATATATATAATATTATTATAATATATAGTATAGTATACTATATATTATATATATAATATATTATCGCGGGCGTTTCTGGACGAATGCAACCAAACTCCAGTTCATATCTGTATTAAAACGTCGTTTGGGCGATTTCAAACTGCGTATAGAAGGGTCGTTCAATCTTGGATTTTCCTTGATTGTTCTAAGCAGGTTTTTTTAAATTTCTAACAGCTTCCAATAAATTCTATGAAGATTATATAGGACTGCCTCCAGAAGAAAATTATTAAGATTCTCTCTGGTGTGCTTCCAATTGATATATATATATACTAATTTATATATATATATTATAATATATATATATATATATATATATATATATATATATATACTATCTATAGATATATATATATTATTATATATATAAATTTATTATATATAGTATATATATATATATAATATATATATATATATTTATATTATATATATATATATATAGTACTATATATATATCATATATAGTATATATATATATACTCATATATATTTATATATACATAAATCTAAATTAAATTTTTTTTATATATTATCTATATATATATATATATATATATATATATATATATATATATATATATATATTTATTATATAGTATATAATATATTAATTATATATATAATATATTATATATCTATTATATATTTATAATATGATATATATTATTTACTATTATATATATATATTATGATATATTTATATATAATATCTAATTATAAATAATTAATATATTTTAATATTTATATATACGTAAAAATATATTATATATTAATAATATAGATTTATATATATATATATATTTAAGGTATTATTATATATATTTTAGTAATCGGCGTTTTTCTAAGATTTGGTTTGCTTCATAATTACAATCGACAAATATCTTAAAATTATAAAAATTATGGTTACCAGTAATTAAACTGAATTAAGTGGAAGGACGTTATATATAAACGCTTTTTCTTTCTGATATTATTTTGCAATCAATATTTGAAGTGAAATATTTTTGGATATAACATTTCTTTCGTCAATTCTAGGTTAATAGGGTGATTGTGGAAAATAACAAGAAAAGAATTTCTTCACCCTTTTAATATTAATTTCGCTCGTCGAGGAAAGTAGAGTGGTGAGAAAATATTTAGGCGTCAATGTGGCAGATTAATAAAATTCAGTCACTTATATTATCTATATATATATATAATATATGATATCATATATATATATATATATATATATATACTATATTATATTCTAATATATATTTAAGTATAATATATATCATAGTGGCTAGACTTGAAGTTAGTCTTGGGTAGAAGGTTATATATAATATATATATATATTATTATAATATATATATAATAGTATATATATATAATAATATAATATATATATCATATTATAAATATATAATATATATATATATATATGTAGATATATAAGAGGAGAGAGACGAGGAGATTTCAAGAATCTTTTTTTGCAAATTATTATTCTTACGATTTATTGGGTGAACGAAGTTTCGTATTCGCGATAAATTTGCGTATTTTTTGCGCGTGAACAGTCAGGTTATGAGCTTGGCTTTTTTTCCTATATATTTTATATGAAATATGAAGATCTGCGTGACGCCCATAGATCTCAATTTACTCCTTGGGAAAAGAGTAGGAAGGAAACTTTCAATAATTTATTATTCGATAATGTTATTCGTAAAGTAGTTTGGAATTTTCTTTAAATTCTATTTTTATATCAGTTTCTTTTTTACACTTTCATATAAAATTTAAAATGTTATTTTCTTTACATTTAAATTAATTTATTTAAAAGACTAAAAATATTGGGTTAGCGGAGACCTACTGCTAACTATGTATAACCCTGATATACATATATCTATTATATATATATATTATATATATATATATATACTATATATATATATATATATATTTATTATATTATATATATATATATCTATATATATATATATGTATATTATATAATATATATATATTAATATTATATATTATATATTATATATATATAATATATATATATATATAATATTATATATATATATATATATATATTATAATATATATATATATAAATAAAATCAGGCGCGGCTACGGGGGATGCACAGGAGGCCGGGCCTCCTTAAAAAAAATAAGCTAACAATGTAAATGAAAATAATTCAATTTTACTAATTATTAATATTAAAATATGGTTAATAATGTTATAAACCAGAACGACTAATGATTAACATTAGATTATTCTATTCTCTTGCGAAACTTATATTTTTCATGAGATCATTTGATGAGGAATTTTGATTTGTGCCTCCAAGGAAAGCTAATTAAATATGCCTTTCAAACACTGGTTGTTCGTGGCACGTATAAGACCTTATTCTTATTTTGCTATTTTGGAGGATTTTTCCACTAAAGCCTCTCTCGAAATTTGGCAGAATCCATTTTAAAAAAAAATTAACTAAAAAATTATTTAATATATATTATATATATATTATATATATCTATATATATATATATATTATTTTTATATTATATATATATATATACTATATATACTATATATATATATAGTATATATATATATAATATATATAATATATATATAATATATATATATATATATAACTATATATATATTTATATAATATATATCTATCTATATATATATATATATAATATATATAATTATATATATTATATATATATATATAGTTTATATATATATTATATATATAATATTTATAATATATATAATTATCTATATATATATATATATCTATATAA
>JABUQX010117868.1:0-20000 GCA_015478945.1 Trachelipus rathkii
ATTATTTTTTTACAACGAGATGCCCTGTGAAAAGTCCACGCCAGTATTGCTCAAAAGGACGCACAAAATTTAACTCATGATGAGGAAGATTAGTCATTTTTGGATATTTAAAGGGTATACTGCTTAAATTTTTGTACTATACAGTCTCTTTTTTTTTTCCCGACAAAAAAACATTTTTTTACAGCCGCCTGCTGGCCTTTGGTATCCAGAATTCCATGAGCTCTGATTGAAATTGATAGTGGTTTGAACACCCAAGTGTTGACATTTGAATGAAAGTCTCTTACTATTAATTTAGTGAGATGATGATCCTTGCCAAGAAGAATTGGATTTATCACATCATCATTATATAAAAGTTTCTTGGCAATTCTACCTTTGGATCGGATTAGGCCTTTATCATCTATGAATAAGTTAAGTTGATTGACCAGCTGGAATTTCATCCTTGTTTAGGATTGGAGAAATAATATCTCTTAGAAAAAACAATTTTGCTGCCATCATCTTTCAAAATAGAGTTGGGCTTTCTGATCACAATCTTCATCCAACCCCTTACTCCTGCTAATGAATTGAATATTTTTTGAAGTTTACTTTATAAAGCCTATGCAACACTTGAGTAATCTTTAAATTTAGATAAAGATGAGATAGCTTACCCACAGTGTGTGACATTGCAAAAAGTCTTTTCCTTATTGGGCCTCCAGACAAACATTAAGTTTACTAAATGGCCATTGAGATTGAATCTTAGGAGAATCAAGAAGGACCTTGTAACCATAATGGCATTTTGAAAGAAAAATAGAAGTTGTAACACCTCTGGTAATCAGATCTGCTGGGTTTTCAGCAGTATTGATGTAAGCATAAGAAATGGATACTTTGTACTCTTGCTCAACTTGATTTTTGATTTGATAAATTTCTTTGAGCCTATTGTTAACAAAAATATTTTTATTTTTTGCCTTTCCAGACAGGAGCCATGAAAGGACAATTTGAGCATCTACAAAGACTTTTATGTTTTTGAACTGTACATTTTGAAATTCTGATAATATTGATTTGATACACTTGAAAAATAAGAACTCAGATAACAACTCTAAAGAGGGCAAAGCCCTTAGATTTGAGAGGGGCCACCTTGGCCTTGAGAATATTAAAATTAGAAACCTTGACCTATTACTATAAATAACAAAAACCATAACAAGAGAAGAAGCATCCACCAAAAACACGAATAAAGAGTTGAAGGATAATTGTGAGAAAGCACCCTTTCAATTTCAATATTATGAATTTATTTAAATCTAATATTTAGTGAAGACCAAGAAACTAAAACATCAGCAGGGACTTTTCATTCCATCGAGCCCTTGTGGAAAATTCATAGTTTAATAAAATACCACTGAGGGTTAGAGACTAAACTAATTGCATTTTAAAGGAATCAAAAACCTTGGACACAGCAGATAACAACATCTTTTGGTATTGCATCAGCATTAATCGAAAATTTTGCAAGTTTTAACTTATCTGTAAGAGGATTAAAAAGGTATCCAAGAGCCTTATCTTCTGATTCCTGATGTTGAAATATTCTACCCTCTCTTCCATAACAGTTCTTAATTGATCATTATTAGAGTCCCAACTTCTAAGATGGAAACCACCATCTTCCATTCTTTTGTTGCATTCATAATAAAGTTCTTTTAATTGTTGTAGATCATTGCCACTAATAATTAAATTATCAACAAAAAAATTATTTAATAGAATCTGAGTGCATGCATCATCCTCATAAGACTGAGCATGATGCTTAATGATATAATTGAGGATGAAAGGTGAGGATGAGAAACGAAAGCTAGAGTTGATTAGCGAAAATCCTTTAATTGACCATTACTTTTCCAAAAAAAGCAAAAGCGATTGCGGTCTTCGATAGATTTTAACTTAATTTGAAGGAAGGCTTGTTTAATATCCGCTAACATGACAAACTGATTTGATCTGAACCGGAATAAATGACCCAACAAGGAGGAATAATTATCTGGGTCCAGTATAGCTGCCTCATTAGAGATGGAAAGAATTAAGTTTTAAGAGAACAGGTTAAAACACAGCCGGACCTTTGTTGATACTTGTTCATCAGTTTTTTGATAACAGGTCTTGTGAGGAACCCAAAATATAATTTTTATACTCAGAGGAGATACTTTGAACTCTTCAATAATACCCATCAGCTAATTGTTGCTGAAAGACATCATCATAGGCTTTAACTAAATCTTTATTTTCTAAATTTTTCATGAACTCTATAAAGGCACTGCAAGAGCAATGTTATAGTTTGATGGCAACAAAGGAAAGATTTATCTTCAACCCATGGAAGATCTATTTGATATTTTCCGTCTTTAAACTCTATACCACCTTTTTAATTTTTTCAATCTGTTTCAAATCATTTTCTATTATTATTATTCATACCTTCTATACAAGGGACTCTAATCTTGAACATTGTTTTCTAATTCCCTTGCTCTACCTTTCATAATTACTTAGTATGTGCTTTAAAGGATTAAATAAGAAGTACAGGGTTTTTAAGACTTGCAATTAACCAAAAGTGATGGTTAACCTGCAATTGATTTTGATTTAGAATTTGATTTTGAATATGATTATGATTTTTGAACAATTGATCGATGGATTTTGAAACCTTATTTGATTATTGTATATAAAATTAGTAATATTTCCAAAATGGAATAATATTAACTTCTTAACTTAAAAGCAGATCCACTTATACATTTAATTCTAGTTGAGGGAAATACTCTATTAAATCAATTCCAATTAAGGCATCAAATCGAAAATGAGTTATTAGACTCTTTATAGGCACAATCATTTTATTTTAAAATTTTATTTCCAAATTAATTCGAGTTTTCATTTTCTAACAACGCTCGTAATTAATAAGATCCTCATCAACAAAAGAGGAACGGGTGAAACAAGACTGGTCCATATATACATCAAGAACAGTCTCTTTCAAAGTGCGGGTGCTAACACCTAAATAGGTTTTTATATCGTATTGAGTGCTTTGATGATTCTCTACAGATATATTGAGTTTGTCAAGCACTCTTTTAAAAAGGTAGGACCTCTGTGAGCCACAGTCGACTAGGCATCGAACTGAAGCCGAAACTTTACCCCTACCAATCCTTATAGTAATTGATGGCAACAAATATAAAATTGTTGGTCTTTTGCTAAAACTTAAGACATACATTCTGTGAGGGTGGAACTTTCCTTTGGCTTACAAAGAGCTGTAATATGACTTCTTTTATTGCAAACTTGGCAACTAAAAGAAAGTTGCTCCTCAAGTCCAGGACATGATCTGCAGTATGTTTAGTACTTGAAAAATTGGGGCATAAATTTATTTCATCAATCCTTTTAATTCTTAACTCATAGGTTTGATAAAACATTGCAATTGGTCATCACATGACCTTGGGATGAACAAAACTTACATGATCTCGAATAACCTTTGATTTTAGAAGTGGAAGAATCAATACCTGAGAAGCTTCATTTCCAATAACTTCATTAGTATGAGTTTTTGAAATTTTGCAAATCAGAATTGGAATCAGGCCTATTATTAGATTTATAAGGACTCATTCGTCCTTGATTTCATTATTTTTTATTAAAAAATTTAAAAATTAGAATTAATGTAATTTATTTAACATTTTTTAAATTTGAAATGAGTTATTATGGGAAGGGGACCTTTGATTGAATTTTTTGACCTTTATTTAATGATTAATCTTGACGTTTAACCAATATTTTTTGATAACTTCATTTCTATAGCTATCAAATATTTTAATTTAAATCAGGGTAAATGGTATTCACCCACTTGCGAAATGCTTTGAACCTATACCCATATGCAATTTTTGATATAAAACTTATTTGGCTAAAAGTTACCTACTATATCCAGTAGCCTCTTCTCAAGATTATTTGAGGGGTATAACTCTCAAGTTCAATATATTAATGTCCTTGATTATCATTAAGTAAAACCCTCAGTCGCACAAGGAGGTGCTAAGAGAAAATTACTTGTATTTTTTTAATGATATGCTTTTCGTAGAATAGTTTCAGGACAGAGACGGTAAATTTTTCCTCTAAAACTTCTTTATCTAGAAGTTCAAGAGCTTTATTATAATTATTTTCACTAATAGAAAAGATTCTGAATTAGGGAGTACGCATATCCTTTTAATTTATTAACAATGAAGTTTAATGGATTCACTTAAAATTTTTTGTAAATCTAAGGAGCTCTTAAATTTTTTGAAATGTAGGTTTTATAAGCAAACTTATAAAGTTTCATTGCCCTCAAAGCAAACACAATCTATAGCCCTAAGAACAGATTCACTGAAATGAGAGCAAGTATTTTTTTGAGGGGTTGAAATTTGATCCCATTAATTTTTAATTCACTTAATTTTTTGATTTTAATCAGGGATGGTACTGAAATCTGACTACACAACTCCTTTTTATGAAACTCAGGAATGAGGAAGTCAACTTATTATGCCATTATATATTTATTTCATATTTGTATCCTTTTGTTTAATATCTTTTAAAAAGGACTCTACTTCCTCTAATGAGATCCCGTTTTACATAAACTGCAAATCTTCTATCTTCATTAATATTTGCTACGCCTACTCTCTATTTGATCAACATAGACAACTACCTTCGTCTTGAACGATCACATTCAAATAACTTGAACTATAGGCTTAGATTTTTATTAACTCTATCAAGAAGGGCTTGTTGTATCTCTGGGTCAGACATTTTCGCTGAAAATTGGCTAGAATGACCCAAGGTTCAAGGTTAATGGGGGAAAAGATGAAAATAATGAAAAGATAGCCTACCACCAGGCTAAATTATTTGATTGAATTTTTGAAAAGGTCTATTAGACAAAACAAAAAAATTTGAAGTTGAAAGTGATCTAGGCCTATAATCCTAACTTTGAAATGAATTCTTTTTGAGGGAAAAATGAATATGGCTTCACCACCTGGACAAATTATTTTGATTTGAATATTTTTGAAAGGTTTAGAAGCCACCACACAACACAAAAAACCAAATTTTGAGGTTGAAAATGACCTAGGCCTAGGCCTAGGCCTAAGGTTTTGAGCCATTGAATTTTTGAGAAAAAAATCACTGTAATGGAAGGGTTAGGCAATAATGATGCATTGCTTATCTAACTCTCATACCTATTTGCGAACATGAAAATACCCTAAAACTAAACTAAACTTTTAGGACAAAAACACCCCATTTAGGCTAGTTCGATAGTTCACGTGGCTTCTACCGTCATCTAATATATTTCCTAATGTTCAAATAAAACCTTAAATTTTAAGTTAATTTTTGTACTAATTAATTACTGTTACACAAAATATCATAACTGCCTATAAGGCTTCGGGAGATAGCCTAGTTTTGATTGTTGTTACTTGCAATTATAGGCACGAGTTTCAATGACTTTGCAAAAAATGCCGTTCGTTAAGACCAAATGTATGGATACCACAATTTGAAAATTAATCTAAAGCAGATTAAATTAATTAAATTTTTATTAATTTACACAAAAAAAATTTGAAAAATAAGGTTTTAAAAATATATATTAAGTGAATTATGTAAAACTAAATTAGCCTTACCTGAATTAGTTGTTTTCAAAGATTTTTTTTTTTCCTCTTTTTTGGTAGATCAAGATAGTCCATAGATAACTCTGCCTTTTGGTTTTATAGTAATCTATCACTTAAAAATCTTAGTTAGGGTAAATTTGATTGGTGAGAAGGTAAAGAGAATAGAGATAGATAGGTTGATAGTGAAAATATTTGAAAAAGAAATGAAGAAAGAAAAATGACTTCTATACCCTTTTACATTTTATTATTAACTTTATAAACAAGTGGCGCTGAAACACTAAACTTACCAACCGCTTGAATTAGAAAAGTGAGTCCGACAATGCTCGCAAGACATTGTGATTTTTGGAGTGAATTTATAGTGAAAATGATACCACACTTGAGACAAAAATATATAAATTCGCTTTAAAACTAAATAAAAAATAAAATTACTGATGGATAATACGTTTATAAATCAAAAAAATAAAATACTATATTACATCTAAAATAAAATACTAAAATAAGCAAAATAGAAGAGAAATATGTGGAAGTATATAATAGTTTTTATACCGGACTTAAACATTGTTCGCTATATTACCCTTGCATAATTATTCCAGTATTTTCATTGTTCATAATTTTAGACCTTGAAACAGAACTTTGTTTCATCATTTATTATATTTGTTCCATGCCTTATTCTATTGTCTGGAAAATTGACAATATTCGTTGCTCGGTTTTTTTTTTAAGCTGCCCTTTACGAATTATTAAAGGACATAATTCGGATTTGTCTAACTGTTTATGTTACCTCTTAATCACATTTCTGAAGGCGCAACATTGACAACTAAACAGAGTCCAGTGACTATACCCTTGGACTTGTTAGAAGGAAAATTGTTGGAGTTGGTGAAAGACACGCAGCCTGGCTCAGTAATCTTTCGCGTAGGGCTGTCACAGTCACCAAGACTTCAACCATATCAGGTAAAATTGAGTGTTTCATCAATTGTAAACGTTGATAGGATAATTCTCTTAACTTTAGATATTCTACAAATTGATTTGAAATTCTCAAAAGTGCGGTGTGTAAAATTAACTTTTTACACTCCGTTACATAAATATATATATATAAAGAACATTTTTAAAATATAATATATATATCATATATAATATAATATAATATATATATAATATATATATAAATTATATATATATATATATATATATTATATATACTATATATATATATATATATGAATAAATATTTTTTACTGTCTAAAGTAAAAAATAACGTTTCCTAATCTTTTTCATGTTTTTCTCACATTTCACTTTTTTGAAACATATGGGCTCACCAAAAGATTCATTAAGAAAAATGATTTTATTTTCTTGAAATTTGGTACAAATCTTACCCATATACACATCAACAGAATGACCTTTATTTTGACGTTTTGATATAGTGCAAGGTGGTGTCAGTCTAAGCCATGCTGGATTGTTTTTCTTTTTTTTTCAATTTTTAATTTTTTTTTTTTTTTTTTTTTTTTTTTTTTTTTTTTTTTTTTTTTAATAAATTTAGGAAAATGTGTCTCGACGAATTTTTTTATTTACTAAGCATCACACGAGGTTATTTTGGTTGTTTATAAGTTTTTTTAATATTTTATAAAATGAAAATTTTTTTTTTTTTTTTTTTTTTTTTTTTTTTTTTTTTTTTTTTTTTTTTTTTTTTTTTTTTTATTAAAATTCCCCTTTCCCCCATGCAAAAAAAAAAAATAAAAAAGTTTATTTTTATAAATTAAAGATTCTATAATATATAATACACAGTGTATTGGACTGGTTATACATAAAAAAAAAAAAAAAAAAAAAAAAAAAAAAACGTTTTTACTTTTTATTTTTTAAACATTGATATGTATCGGATTCTTCGGAAACATTCTCCCCTTAAGTTTATTTAAATATTTTATGTAAAATTAATTTCATATTTCATATATTTTTTTTATTCAATATCTAATAATGTAAACAAATCGGAAAACTTAATAGATGGATTAAAAAAAAACTCGTAATAAAAGTTTTCTGACAAATAATATTAATTGAGCCAGTAAAAGACCGAATAAGTCTGGCGAATATAAAAAATTTCTTGACCCGTGCCATTATTTATGAATATCATTATAAATTTGTGTCACTGGGGCTGGTGCTGGGGAGAGTATTTTTTGCATCGTATCGGAGAAGTCAGCCTGCTTGAACATTCACTTCAAGATTGAAATTTTTCCTTGGACTTTAAGTTTTCTTTTTTGAGTTTTTGTAGTGCGTTCTTAGTGTTACCGTGTTAGTGAATAAGGTAATAGTTGAGATTAGTGTAGGTAGACGAAATATCAATTTTATTTCCATAATCGTTTATATATATATATATATATATAATAATAATATATAGTATTATATATATATAATATATATAATATATATATATAATATATATATACTATATATATATTATATATATTTATTATATATATATATATATATAATTATATTATATATTATTATATATATATATATATATATATTAGGACTTAGGGACATTAGGAATATAGAGACAGTAAAAAAGCCACATGGCCTATCGAGGACTGCCCCAGGTCAAACCCACTACCCAAAACATTGCGTCATGCAAAATCCACAAAGACCCTAGGGCTTGTCAATTTGTTTTAACTACAAATCCACCCAATTTTGGCTTTAGTCAAAAAAACTAATGAAATAAAATATTGATTTACCCAAACCATCCACATGCATTAATAACTAAAGTTATGGTCACACCCCACATGCCATCTAACCAATAACTGCTATAAACTAAAACCCACCAATTTGGCTTCGTCAATATATTATGTGTGGTACCCAACCCATCCATAAACGAATCTAACCGTTTCTTAAAAGTTGCAAGTTAGTCACACTCAACAACCTCCTCTTGTGGCAGACTATTCAAAATTTAACAAACCTATTACTGAATGCATGCTTTCTTATATTCAAGATTGGCATGCTTTCTTCTTAATTTCTTATTATTGCCCCCTGGTCACCTGTCCAGGTTCTACAATGAAAAATTTATTGGTCTCTATGTTATCAATAGATGTAAATATTTTTTGTAGACTTGTTTCATGTTCCCCTCTGAGAAATCGCCTTTTCACAGAAAACAATTCCTAACCCTTTCAGCCTCTCCTCATAGCTCTACCCTCAAAACCCAGAAATCATCCTTTGTTGCTTCTACGTTGCACTTCTCTCTAGCATAAATCTAAGTCTTTTTCTTTAAATAAGGCCCCAAAAACTGGTGCACAATACTCTATTACGGCCTAACTAAGCCTATTATACAGTTTTAACTTATTACTATCCTTGCTCTTGTAAACCAACATTGCGATTTATTATGCCAAGCATTTCTTATAGCTCTTTATTTTTCTTAGGCTTCCAAACCATTGATTAGCTACTTTTCATAATTACTGCTTATAATTCACCACCTTAAATCTTTTTCTTGGTCCACAGACTTCAAGCCACTTCCCCATTCATACGTAGGTTAAATCATTTATCTGAGTAACCTAAGAAGAACCTTACACTTTTTTACTTATTAAAAATTCATTTGCCACTTATCTGCCCACCAAGAAGTTTATCAAGATCCATTTTGAATCTTTATGGCATCCTCACTATTCCTAATGATGCCACTTTTAGTATCATCTGCCCCAAATAGGAAAACCTTGCATTTAAGTCCTGGTCCTAATTCATTTATATATATGAGGAACAATAGGGGCCCCAGCACTGAACCTTGGGGACCACCACTCTTACTATTTCCCATGATGATTTATCATTTAGTTGTACACACACTGTTTTATCTATTTCGCAACACTCTTTAATCCAACCATGTACCATCCACCTATACCACATAGCATATACCACATTGCAATCACTTTTTCATCAGCCTTATGTGGGGGAACCCTGATATCAAAAGCTTTACTAACAGTCTAAATATACAAATATCAACTGGAATCTCGCTCGGTCAATGCACGTCAGTAATGATATTCCATTAATTTTCTAAAAGGTTTGTCTGACATGAACCTACCCTTTCTGAAAACCATGCTGGGAGTATACAATACCTTGTATCTTTTCTAAATATTTTTTTCTCTTAATGACCTTTCAGTAACTTTTCCAGAACCCCTTTACAACCAGAGATGTTAAGCTAACTGGCCGTATAATTTCTCCAAAATCTTCCTACTACCCTTTTCTAGCCACAATAGGCCACAACAGTATGCTGTTTTCCAGTCATCTGGTACCTCACCAATGTTATAGATCGCTTAAAAAAATCACAATACAGTGCCTTTCAATGCTTAAACTACCCTCTTTTTCAGAATTCTACCATAATACCATCAGGGCCTGCAGCTTTTACTTGGATCAATATTGACTCTAATAAACGTTTAATTATCTTTTAACATCAAATACAAATTCTGAGTCTATTTGTTACATGCATACAAGAACGATAGTCTTCTGAAACTATTTATCTAAGCTTTCCTCCAGTAAAAACACTGAAGCCAAAATAAGCATTGAAAAATGTTGACCAACTCCTTTATCTGAACTCACTAAAATTTTCCATCCAATTTAATTGGACCAATTGTCCTAATCTTACTTTTAAATTTATTAAAAGCCTAAAAACTTCTTTCAGGTTCTTATTACTATTCCTATGCTAAATTAATTCTGCCCTCTCTCTTTGCCTTTTCTTATTGACTGGCTTAAGTTCATTTTCTATTTTTCCTATAATTTTCTAAATCATCTTCCCTATTACTACCTTGAATATTTTAAAACATTTTCGCTTTTCATTAATTTTCTCGCTTTTCTATTAATTTTCTCTCTTATCTCTCTATTCACCAAACAGGTTTTCTCTCTCGCCACCCCAATGGTTTATCCTTTAAAAAATACTGAACTGAATATTCATTAAAAAATTTGTTTATAAAATGTTCCCACATGATTAAACAACAGTTTTGGTCTTTTAAACTCTTTATCCAGGTCAGTTTAACTAAGCAAGTCTCGAAAATTTTGGTTTAAAATCGCCATTTCGCGAAAATCTATGATCTTTTCCTATTACTGCCAATTTGTGGCCCAGATATCACATTCATATAAAATCTAATTATATTATGGTCACTTAAGTCACTAAATTCTTCTCCTCAAAACTCTAACTTCAATCCACCATATCTTTCCATCATTTAGTTAATATATAAGGTCTAAAATAGTTGCATCGTATCTTGTGGGTTCTTGGACCATCTGCGGTCAAAAAGTTATTTAGTATACAATTTATGAATGCAAAACTACTACGGTCCCCATATTAGACAAGGGATCCCAATGAATGCCAGGAAAATTTAAAATCACCCCATTATGACTATACCTTTTTCATAACTGTGGCATGCTGTCTCAATTTTTCTTTCACAATTTCAGCATCTAATTCTGGACTCTGGCCAGGAGGTCTATAAAATGGGCCCCTATTCTAAATGATTTATTGTATATAAGGATATCTTTTACCCACACTGATTCAATATTCATGATTAATTTTAAAGTCAAGTCATTAAGTACAGATTGAATATTGCTTTTAATAAATTAAGCGCCACACCACCCCCTTCTTTCCTTTACGCTGGTAGAAATAGGTGAATATCCTAATATTTCATATTCTTGAAAGGAGTCTCCATATAATTCTTTCATTAACCCCATGCTTCAGTTATGCAAAAATAATGTCTAGATTCTCATTTATGGTATAACTAATACCTCAATCTTTTTTTTTTTTTTCTAAGGCTATGAAGCATTTGTGTAAAAGAAGAAGTTCTTAATTGCTGTTTTATTTTCATTTTCATCATCATTTTTTAAACCTGTAACAACATTAGTTTTATTTATTCTCCCACATCTATTAAGTTATTGCTATTATTTGTAATCCAGATTTATACCACCGCCCCACCCACCCCTAATTTTACCTAAGTTGTTGATAGACACGCTCTCCAAACTCGGTACTGAAAAAGCTCCAACCACCTTTCTTACGACTCAAGGTGAACTCCATCTTGCTGCGCAAAAAAAGATTTTATCCAGAAAATTCCTCCAAAACAAATCCAAAAAACCTAATGATTTTCTGAAAAACCATAATTTCCCTCAACCCTTTTCATTTTACTACCTAAAGGCCCTACCTATACTCCCCATTCCTGACCTGCACCTAACCTAGTTAAAATCCTAGAAATCATGCACCTTCTTCCACTAGGCTTTCATTCTTCTAATCCAATCTCCTATAATCTCGCGTATTAATTTCTTCTGGACCTCTATGCCCCCCTATATCATTTGACCCACATGCACTAAAATTCACCTCTGAATCACATTTGTAGAATCAATCTCTCTATCTATCTCCTATCCACGATATCACTCCACTCTGGCACCTGGATAACTTACTCTCAATCGGTTTCTTTTTATTCTTAGTTTGAAAAGTCCTATCTAGTACGTGATCATAGAGTCCCAATTAGCAATTTACCAGTCTTCCCTTCAGAAAACTCAACATTACCCATTGCACCTCTTCTGATCCCCTCCCCATCTGGCAAGACATTTCGAACCTGTTACTGCAGGGCACAGGCTGACTGACTTTCGAGAACCTTTCGAGATCCTCTCTTTTAAATCAATTATTTTCTAGTTTCTACAACTCTTATATTCATCTGCAGCAGACCTATTATACCCTACTTTACCCTTTTCCCTCTCATCTTCCATTCTTCCTGCCTAGGTGAATCACTATACCTGTCTACCCCTATATCCCGTTCCCTCCTTGCCTCGACATCCCCTACTAACTTTTCCTAACACTTCCCTCCTTCTCAACTTCAATACTTCTTCTATTTTCAATCCATTCCACATTTTTCACTCAGTTTTTGCAATCATCACTTCCCTTAACAACACCCATTCTCATGCATTCAAAATCACAAGCAGGGGCATCTATTCACATATTCACCTACTTACAGTCCCACACTATCACACAGACCATACATACTTTAAATTATTATTAGCTTACTAAACCTGTACCTATTATTTTTAACACATTAAAAATATCACTAAAGCCTAAAAAAAGAAATAAAAACTACTTCTCTTCTTTATAAAATAGCGTTAAAAATTTTTAAACAATTTATTTGTTAGCTTAGCCTAGGCCAAGGATATATAAAAGTTATAAGGTAGGCTTAACTGTAGTTTGTGACTGTGTGACTAGAAAACCTAATTTAATTTAAATTTCACTAAATTAAAGTAACAATATTAATTAAAGACTTGTATTTTAAAATACAGAAAGTCTTTTTAAAGGAAATCCAAATAACCCAGGACACCAGGAAAACAGTAAAACCTGTATTGTGTTAGCCCTAGGGTTAGGCTATCAAATTTAAAATTATATCCACACAAATTAATATTATTAACAATTGTTAATGACTGATAGTATATACACAGCAGTAGGTGTAGTAGAAACACAAACACTAATTTTGTTACTAAATTCACTTTCAAATTCACAAATTATATTAATAAAATTGGAGAGCAAAAATTAAAACACACCCTCACTCACTGGTCACTCAAGGTGAAGAAACCATGGAATATATACTCTTAATATAATATATATATATATATATATATATATTATTCACATGGGCGTAAGGGCTCTCTGCTGAGAGAGCAGATGAGAGAGAAATGTCAGAAATTACAGCAAGCCATCTCTTGCAAAGGGTATTGTTAATCCAAAAAGTGCTTTGAAAAGTGGAGGCTAAACAAACAGTTGAAAAGGTAATAGGTTGAGTTTAACAGAATTCTTAAAAAATCATTTTTCTGAAAAAATCAATCGATTTGTTGTTTTATTTTATACCTATGAAACACCGTTGTCAATTATTAATTTTCGCACACTAAACACAAAGCCCTAGGACAAAAGCCATGTTAAACCGCTACTATGATTATCTAATTGCCTAACAAACACAATTTTATTTTGAATAAAAGTGAAAAGAAAACTTTCTTTTTGCAATAAAAAAGCTTCTCACAGAAATGCATAATCATTTATTTAAATTAAATCTAATGTAACCTGTTACATGTTTTATCTAATGGTTATCATTATTTATTATCTATTTTTTTATTATTATATTATTTTATTATTATTATATTCCATTTATTCATTATTATTATTATTATTTATTTATTATTATTAATATTATATATATATTATTATAAGTAAGTTACCTATATATATATATATATTATATATAATATATACCTTATATATTATATATTAAATATATATACTTATACTTATATATAATATATTATATAAATATATATCATATATATAGTAAATTTATAATAATAATATATATATCATTATAATATATATAGCCACTAGATTCCATCAAAAAAGCGGCCAGTAGCAGTTATTCACGAAAATATTAGACTTACGGAAAAACTTAATTACATATTTTGGAATCAGCGTACAAAGCTTATTTTATGTAAAGTCGTTTTATGAATTAAAACTAAACGGATACCTAGAGTAGACCGCCATAGATATCAGGAGTTCGGGGGGTCTCTCGGCCTCTAGGTGGAAACGACGGGGGCGACTTTCGTCCCCCCTCTGTCCCCCATCCGAGCTCGAGCCCCCTAAAATTTGAAGTTCAAGGAAACATATAATTCCATTTAAGGGGGCTCGAGCCGGAAATGGGGGACAGAGGGGGGGCGAAGTTCCCCCGTCGCTCCACCTAGAGGCCGAGAGGACCCCGCACTCCTGATTTCTATGCGGTCTACTCTAGGGTATTCGTTTTAGTTTTAAATCATAAAACGGACTCTTACAATAATTAATAAGCTTGTACGCTGATTCCAAATATGTATTTATTTTCTTTTATTTTTTCTATAAGTGTCTTACTTTTAGTTTTTTTTTTTTTAGTTTTTGTTTACATTTCTCGCTAATAAGCTTTATACGCTGATTCAAAAATGTAAATTGGTTTCTTCTGTAAGTGTGTAAGTTCCATACTATATATAAATATATATATATTATTAGCCTATATATATATATATATAATATATATATATATATATATTTATATATATATATAATATATATATATATTAATATATATATATATAATATAATATATATATATATAAGCAACGTTACCATTACCTGGCAATTTTATTACTTATTTTTAATTCTATATCGTATTTTCATATATCATTTTCTTTTTTTACGTGATCAATTTTTTTTTTTTTTTTTTTTTTTTTTTTTTTTTTTTTTTTTTTTTTTTTTTTTTGCTGTTGGTACCGTTCATATTTTTCGTAAATGTTACTTTTGGCAACACTGTTCTAGTACTTTGACATGGGTTCTAAAGATCCAAAAATAAACCGATTATCGGAAAAAAATATCGATATTTCGCCAGAATCTGTTAAAGTCAACTATTACCAACAGTTGTTTTGTGGTGCCAATTTTAAATTCAAGAGTCATAGTCATGAAGAAGATATATAAAAAAAAAACTGGAAAAGGCCAAAAACATATCACTTGGAAGAGGAAAACTGGAATTGAAACGTGTGGTCATATAATCAACGTATGAGTATACAAGCTCATTTGATATCCTCAATTGCCAAGTGGAGATTAAGATATGCTCAGGAATTTGAGGGTTCCATTGTCCAGATGGTGCTGACTTGTAAACATTGAAGTGTAACATTCTTCCTGCTCTTGTTTTAAGGATATGAAGATCCCTGTCAAAGAACTAGTGTTTATTAATAGTCAAAGGGAGAAGGTTGAATCTGTTGGACAGCATCAAATTGGATTACTAGGTCTACCTGAGCACAAAAGACAAATTAAAAAGCTGAAGATGCAAGAAGATGAGTTAAGAAGAATTTCTATATATAAGCAGAAAGGAAGGAAGAGTTAACATTACAACCAAATGAAGTTCTTTTCTCCGACGAAGATGAAGAGCCAACTGATGTTACAGATGAAGAATCTGAAGATCCTTTGCAAATTCCATGTGATGATTTTGATGTACCTTATACTTCAAGAACAAGTCAGTATAATACATTACCATTGCGCAATGTTGCATTGCAGAGTATTAGGTATGGCGGAGTTCTACGTGCCCCACCTGCCATTACAACAGTTGCATTTTTGAATGCTGGATTAATTACTGAAGGAGACAGGAGACTTGTGGTTGATCACAATAAAGTAAAAAGGGGACAAGAAAAAGTCATGCAATCACTTGATGATGAATTTCATTCTCGATGCCGGATAGGCAAAATTGAATGTATCTTCTTTGATGGACGCAAAGATTCCACTAAAGTTCTGTTACAAGCAGATAAATCAAGTCATCAGTTTCAAAGTATTGTGAAAGAAGAGCATTACACTGTTTGCAGTGAGAAAGGTGGAACGTATCTTTGCCATTTTACTCCAGAGAAAGACTTAACGAAAAGGAAACCTGCTGAAGTTATTGCTAACCATCTTGTGGATTTCTTAACGAAAAACAACGTTGAAAAATGTGCAGTGCTAAGGTGGTTGACTCAAACGAATTGTTAACACTGTTGGCGAAAGGGAGGGTCATGCATTGGGTTGAGTCAAAGCTGAATCGTAAACTCATCTGGTTGTTTGTGCTCTTCATACTAATGAGCTACCTTTGTGGCACTTGATTCCAAGAGTTGGTATGGAAAAAACTTTTTTCTAACAACAAGTGGTAAGTTGGCAAGATTTGGCAACATGCTTGCTACTGCCAACATAACTAGAAATCAATCCCCCATTTGCCAGAATATCCTTTCCAGAGCCTTTGGTTCCATTGAGTGACACTGTTGTCAAAGTTCTCTCTACAGATCAGGCTTATGGTTACAGGATAACAGGCCATAAGGACAGGTGTACTTCCAACTGATCTGGCATTATTAGAAATTAGTCCTGTAAGCCAGTATTGGTGGTTAAAAACTGTAAATAGGATTTGTTGCATATGGGGTTTCAAAACATGGCCTTAAAGGCAACAAGTTGAAGACGTTACAACTGCTTGTGGAATATATTGTTGGCGTTTACTATCACTGCTGGTTTACAATCAAATCGGAATTCTCTTGGGTGGAAGGACCTCGACACATTCTTTATCAATTGAAGCTCCTAAAATCTCAGAAGAAGGCAGTAGCAGATATTGTTTTGCCCAACAATCCAACGTCATTGTGGCGTTCGCATTTAAGTGAAATGGTGCTTCAGGCACTTTTATGCTTGGAAGACCAAGAAGAAAGGAAAGCAGGGGTGCAGAAGATAATTGAATTAAGGAATGAAGATGATGATGATACACCAGAACATATCTGTTCGGCCTAGGAAAGCACCTGCAGTAAATCCAAATGCAACTTCCCTTTTGGAACTGATAGACTGGTCAGAAAATGTATATGAACCTTCACTTTCTTTTAATACAGTTAAAATATTTCAGAAATAAGAAAGTTTGTTGAAGAGCCAATGCAAGTTCCAAAGTGGCCATGTCATGGACAGTCCATAGAGAGGTGTGTGAAACAAGTAACAGAGGCTTCTGGGAAAGTGTATACTCATGAGAAACGGAAGGATTCATTAGAGGCCAGGAAGCAAGCAGAAGAATGATGTCTAGAAATGAATCGAAGCAAGATTTGATGAATATTGTTGGTTGAAGCTTTTTATATTTTTACAATGGGTTTTTAGTGTTTGATAATAGAGACAAAATATAAATCAAATTGTTCATTAAACCACTTTTTGAGCAAATTTTTTTGGAGTTTATATTAAGTTATCCCCTTTTTTCAGAAATTTCAATATACAATAATCAAGCGCAAATTTACCAAGGTAAGTGTTTTTGAATAAGGAAAATCCTTTTAAATTAGAATATTACACATCAAAAGGCACATTTTTGGACCCCCTCATTCACTAAAAACACGAATTTTTATTTTTGCCCTCCAAATTGACTCACCCTAATATGTTAGACTTTGATAAGCTCATGGCCGAAATTGCATTGACATTTCATTCACATTCAAAGGAATCACACAAAGGAACCTCTTCTAAAAAACTGAAGAGACGGTCATCAAGGAGCAAAGATAATTCAAATTTGCAAACTGTGAAAGAGGAGATGAGGTTCTACGAAAACATAGAGATGATGCCTACAGAGAGGAATCCTTTCATGTAATGTTGTGCATGAAAAATGGCCAAGCGTTTCCATTATAATCAGTGCTTGCAAGCAAATATTTATCAGCCCCTCCTTCATCAGTCGGGAGCGAGCGTATTTTTAGGGTAGGTGGGAATGAAAACACTTCAAAAAGGAACAGGCTCTCGCCAGATACTAGTGAAAGCTTAAAGTTTTTGCATCACAATTTGAGAATTTTTGAATTTGAGTATTGAATGGTATCTATCTTTACCTTAAAGGAGTATATTATTGTTATGTCATGCTTGAATAATAGCGTTTTTTTATTTTGTCTTTTCAGCTGATTAATTGAGGTCTCTTTTTTTCATTTTTTTATTCCTTATATTGTAGCTAGTTAAAAGAATCTTCTTGTAAATTGTAATCATGTAAAACATAAAAGCTAGTAGCTTAAACTTTGTTAATACTTACTGGAAACGAGAAATGGAATATTTTTTTGAATAAAACAAAAAAAAAAAAAACTTATTAATATTATATTTGCATTTATTATTCCTAAGATACTTTTAATTTATAAAATAAAATAAACTTTAAAATATATATGGGCAAAACCAAATATGAAATAAAAAAGACTAAGTATCTGGTTGCTACAGGAAATTGCAATACTGAGTGCCTGCAGTACACAAATTTTTTATTATAGTGTATTTATTATATTAATTAAGTATCGGTACGGCACCTACAAAAATAGAGTATCGTATCGGTATCGGCCTCTTTTATCATTATTATTATTATTACATATTATTATATATTATATATATATATATATATATATATTATATATATTATATATATAAATATATATATATATATAGACCGTATATATATATATATATATATATATCAATTACATATATATTTATGATATATATATTATAAAATATTTATAAAATGTGATTTATATATATATATATAATTATATATATATATAAATATATTATATATATATATATATATATATATATAATATATATATTATATATACCGTATATATATATATATATATATATATATATATATATATATATATATATATATATATATATAATTATAGTATACATTATAAATATATATATATATATAATATATATATATATATAATATATGCGTTATTGTTCTATATTTGAATCCATTTCATATTTTCTGAAAAAATTTTCTAAAGTTCAAAAACATTTCTAAGCTCAGAAAAGGTTAATGTTAAGTTTAAATTTTTTAAGGAAATTTCTTTAGATGGCAAGCTTCTGGCATAATCCAAGAAGCTTGCCACTAAAGAATTTTCCTTAAAAAAACTTAAGTTAAAAAAGAACTTTTCGGAACTTAGAAATTTTTTTGAACTCTAGAAAATTTTTTCAGAAAAAATATTTAAAAAAATTCAAATATAGAACTTTCCCTATATATATAAATATTATATACCTGTATATATATATTATATAGTATATAATCGAATATATATATAATACTTTATATATATAATATAATATATATATATAATATATATTAATCCTGTCTACCCTAACCACACTTTGTCCTAAGGTCAGACCTTAAAACTGTACCAGATAACGCACCTATCTAGACAGATCGTCTGTTGCCCACCAAACCTAGACCTAACCTAGCATGGGACTGTTATGCCCAAACCTAAACCTACACCTAGATGGATTGTCATTGCTGAAAACGTAGACCTAACCTAGATAGCTTGTCTTTAAGTCAAAAATTAATAATATTTGAAGTTTAATAAATAATCAACTCACGACTTATGGGATAATTCTGCTATACCTTCCAGGAAATATTCAAATCTGTCATCTTTAGGAATCTTTTTATATTTTACCTACAAAATTAAAGAAATGTTTTATACACATCATCTATAATATATATATTATATATATATATATATATATATATATATAATTATATATACAGACCATTTCATATATAATAAAATTATAGTTATTCTATATGTTATATATTTAACTATACCATTATATATATAAATATATAGAAAAATTCTTAACATATATTAATTACATTACAGTCTGACGTCTAAATTCAAAAAATTTGAGTAAATGTTCATTTCGATTAATTTCTTGTCAACGTATCTCCTCTCTTGCCAAAACTCAATACTTTGTGGTTGTTTTAAATTTCAAATAATTTATAAATATTCATATTTCAAATTAATTGCTCTGACACTTCCTACCTCTATAAGTTCTTAAACAATAGTGATAGAAAATGCCAATCAAAATAAAGTATTGGAATGGGGATTTATAATAGGTGCAGTCAATATAGCTACATACCGTCAAATGGGGGAAAACTGGTT
>JABUQX010117868.1:25000-41535 GCA_015478945.1 Trachelipus rathkii
ATATATATATATATATATATATATATATATATATATATATATATATATATATATATATATATATATATATATATATATATATATATATATATGCTGCTGCTATATATATATATATATATATATATATATTTATATATATATATATATATATATATACTATATATATATATATATATATATATATATATATATATATATATATATTTATATATATATATATATATATATATATATATATATATATATATATTACAGATTAAAAAAAAATTGGGTATCATCTACTTGTAAGATTTTATATCCACTTTTTTTTTTTTTTTAAATATAATTAAACTGGAAAACTGTTGCTATACTCTGCTGTCATTTTCTTTTCCCACATCATTTAGAAACGGTATGAGAAATATATCCATTTTACCCATAAAATTATTGTTTTATGCTTTTCATCAGACAATACACTATTGTGCCAATATTTCTCTCATTCGTGCCAATTTTTCTCCATTGGTTATCTCAAGGGTACTTAACCTATGTGGTGCGAGACCCAAACTTGGGTTATCGGGGTTTCTGTGATGGGTCACCACAGCTTCCCACACATACTCATACGCACACACTTGGTTGCTTAGCCGGTTTGAGTAATTTCAATAGCCAAAATTTGTTTCCCTCAGTAGTAATAATTATATTAAAGAAATTCTATCATTGTACCTTTACTGTTATTAATTTATTTATAACGTTTAGATATATTTCCATTACTCCATTCTTTTGCAGAGATGTTGGTGCTGTAAATGCCGTTGGATTTGATTCCGAATGGATTTGTAAAAATGGCAAGCGGAATCCAGTTGCACTATTGCAGTTAGCAACATATTCTGGCTACTCTGTTGTTATAAGGTTAAATCATTTACAAGGTGTACCACCTTCTTTAAGGGTAAGCCGATAGAAATTTTGTATTATTATTATTATTATTATTATTATTATTATTATTATTATTATTATTATTATTATTATTATTATTATTATTATTATTATTATTATTATTTGTTCACAGGATATATTGGAGAATAGAAAAATTGTGAAAGTCGGTGTGGGTTGTGAACAGGACGATAGAAACCTTACTTTAGATTACAATATTAATGTAAGTTTTTTTTTTCAAATTGACTAACTTTATAATTATATATATATATATATATATATATATATATATATATATATATATATATATATATATATATATATATATATATATATATATTTTATATATATTCATATATATATAAATATATATAGATATATATATATAATATTAATTATAATATATATATATATATATATATTTTTTATTTTTTATTTTTTTTTTACAGATAAACGCCACCGCTCACAGCTCACGGGCAGGCCTAATCTAGGAGGGTGTACTCATTTAACGTCCAGGCAGGACGAAGCCAAGCAAGGAGAGAAATGGCTCATTCTCCCACCCGACCGGTGCGAACCTGGGACCCTCGCTTTGTTGGGCGAGTGCTCTAACACTGAGCTATCGGGGGCTTTATTTATATAAATAAATAATAATAAAAAATACATATATATATATATATAAATACATACTTAAATATACATACATCGCTGTTATTATTGACAACAACAATGAAGTTCATAATTCCAGCAATTTTACCTTCACTAACGCTAACACTATTAGATAAACAACACTAACTATTACCACTACTACTAACAACACTAATAATACTAATTAATAAAAATATCACTATTAAAAATTAATCACTATTAGCACTTGGGATTGGGAGTTAGCGTCAACTGCAGATTTGATCCATACATGGGAACAAACAAACGGCTGATAGGTGTTTCCAACTCCATGTAGCATTTAGAGGAGTCAACTTGATAGACTAAACGATTCTGATGCCATTTTAAGGACGAACATTTGAAATAATCAATATTAAAGACGTAGAGGTCAAGTTCTGCTTTTGTATGAATCAATTTCTTAAAAGTATACTCTATTTCACTTTTATTACTTCACGAGTAATTTTTAATTTGAATTTAAATTTATTTTTCAATTTCAGTGTAGAAACAAATAAATACGATTAATGCAAAAATATAAAATTCATTTCTCTTCATAAGATTATAATTTCTTGAATGTTGAAAATTTATTATGGGTCCATTTCATTCTTCACTAAACTAGAGCATCATTTGCTACTCATATTCTTTTCTGTTCCTTCTCTTTCCTGATGTTTCCCTTCTAAGATCTTGCTATTTCTTCTCTTTTCTATCACATCTTGCTCCGATGACACCAGAATCGTATAACAAATAATAATCGTATATATAATCATATATAATAATCGTATATATATATATATATATATATATATATATATATATATATATATATATATATATATATATATATATATATATATATATATATATATATATATATATATATATATATATATATATATATATATATATATATATATATATATATATATATATATTAACTATAAGAATGGAAATTGGCAAGCTTATACAGACCTCATAGAACTAGAATTACACACTTTCCAAGTAGCTCATTTTCCCCCTCAACAAAGTAGGGTTATCCGAGCACAGCACTGCACCAGGGTAAGCGCACCATTCACCGCACCGCACCAAAAGTAATTTTTTTCGCACCACACCTCTATGTTTCAATGTGCACCGCGCGGGTACACTGGATTTGTGTGGCATCTGGTGCGTCAGCTAACCCCATAACAAAGCATTGCAACACTTCAATAAAATAAATCTAAAAAATATATACAAAAAAAAATCCCATAAGGCTACTGCAAATTCAACCCCGACTTCTCACTAGAAATTGATATCCTCATTAAACGAAGAAACTCCCTCGGGTTAAATAAAAACCAAATTAAAGACCAGTTAAAACAAATCATAGATCTCGATAATAGAATAAATAATCTAATCAAATTGGCAACAGGATAGGCAAACACACGACCAACATTACCAAAATATTCTGCGCAATAAAAAAAACAACATCACATACTCAACCACCACCAACCCATGAAGCCAAAATTCCCAGCCTCCCCCAAAAAAATTCGCTTTTCTTCTTTCACACTGCAAAAATTAGTCACAAACACACAAACTCCACTAACAGAAATAGTTAAAACGGCTTAAAAGGTTGAAAACCAACCAGGGAGATTCCCCTCCCCCCACTCACTTGCTTAGAAGTTCTCAACATTATTGAAAACCTTAAAATCTCACAAGCAGTGGGACTTGACCTTATATCCAATATTCACCTCAATCACCTAGCAACCAATGCTATCACAGGCTTAGCACAAATATTTAACCTTGAATAGGAAACCAGCACTCTACCACCTTTATGGTAGCATGCACATATCATTACCAATATTAAAACCTAACAAACCCAGTTTCGTACAGAGCTATATCATTACTTTCTACAATATCCAAAGTATTTGTGGAATTAATCTCCCTTAGAATTTCCTCCTTTATCCCTCTGTGTCAGACTCACAACATAGTTTTCGGCCAAAAGCACCCTACTACCACTCTCATAACCGATCTAAGCCAACACATTCTCACGAGTTTTAATCATACTCCACCTTCCCCTTGACGTAGTCTCCTTGTAGCAATAGATATCAACAAGGCATTTGATAACTCCCCCATCTCCTTTTTTAATAGATAAAGTATTAAACACAGATAACTATCAAAGACAAAAAAGTAATAGCAAATTTCCTATGCGCTCGCACAGCTAGGTCATCCATGAATACCACTCCTGTTCACATATTATATAATGGAGTACCCCAGGAAGGCATTCTTTCACCTACACTTTTTATAATCTTTTTATGCATGACCTCCCTTATCCAACTTTCCCTTCCATAAAAATGAATAGTTATGCCGATGATCTAACAATCACAGCTCAAAATCCCTCTATAAATATAGCATGCACAGAACTGAAACAATATATAAACCAACTGAAACAATAGCTAGCAACGGACAGAATGACTGCATTACCTCAAAAATTCACTATTACCTTACTCACCTTACTCAGAAGAGAATCTAGCATTCACTCAGCAATATTCCTATCAAACAATAGACTCCTTCTCGATAAAATCCCACCACCCCAGGTTTGACCTTTGATACACATATAACATTCCCCCCCCCCTACATTAACAATATCACTTAGAGCCACACAAATTAAATGCATTGAAAATACTAACATGAACAAACTTTGGCCAACATAAAGAAACTCACAATAGTATGCAGACAATAATTCTGTCCCTTCCTAAATTATGCATCACCTGCCTGGGCTTCCACAATGTCACCATCCAACATTCAGAAATTAGAAACTCTGCAAAATAAACCTCTCAGGATAATAATATTCTTCCTTCCCTCCCTCCACACTCATCCATCATCTACTAACAAATAAAAATTCTCCCTTTAAAAGCCCAATCTTAAACATGATAGGCTGGCAATTTTAGGGTAAATCACTTCCAATAGATCAGCCCCTGCATCAAACATTACAACAACCCTTCGCACCTAGAAGGAAAAAAATCACACCAGCATCATATTATTCTAATATACAACACGTTTCCCCCGCCCCAACTCCAGATACCCCCATTGCTAAACACATTCGTACTCAATTAATTGTGAGAACGATTTCTGTATATTCAAATAACATCATACTTCAAGCACATCAGCCCTGAATATACCCTGCCCTAAATATACCCTGCTGAACAAACATTGAACCGTCATACCCATACCCACGTAATGCTCTCCCATCTCTGCTTTGGGCACCATCCCTCCCTTCAATAATATAATTTTAAAATTAATAAAGCACCCTCCTCACACTGCCAAAGATATCTTTCCCAGACTAATGACGACACAGGACATCTCTTATTAGACTGCCGTGACTTAACGAACTTCAGACACTACTTCAACATCATTTTTGTAACAGATCTCTTATCCATCCTGCAAGTTAAATATATATATACCTTACCTCCTCACCCCTTACCACCCCATCAAGGGAGAGGCCACACAGCGCCGACGCAACCGGTCTCCTCCAGAAATCCTCCAGGGATGTTATGTTCCATGTTGTTCTGTGTTGAGTTATTTAAACAGTAGAGGAATAAGTAGGATGTGTCCTCCGGAACCTGGTTACAGTTTTGACAGATGTTTGTGGTGGTTTGGTTGAGGTTGAATCTGTGTTTGTAGAATTCATAATTTAGGGTGATGGCCACATCTTTGCTTTGCCAAGGATAACTGACTGGTTCTTGGTAGTGAATTGAACTCTGGTGCTATTTCTGGTGGGTGTTTGTTAGAAAATATTGTTTGGTGTCGCGTCTTAAATGTTTCTATTAACAATCAAACAATGATTGTTTTGGTGTATTATATTCTTTGAAACAGCAATTGATAGCATTTTCATTTGAGCACATAACAAGGCTGGTGAAGAAGAAGATTGACCGATCAGTGATGAGTAGGAGAATGGTGAGGAAGAAGGTTTGAGAGGGGGAGAGGGGGAGAGAGTGAGAGAGGGAGAGAGAGAGAGAGAGAGAGAGAGAGAGAGAGAGAGAGAGAGAGAGAGAGAGAGAGAGAGAGAGAGAGAGAGAGAGAGAGAGAGAGAGAGAGAGAGAGAGAGAGAGAGAGAGAGAGAGAGAGAGAGAGAGAGAGAGAGAGAGAGAGAGAGAGAGAGAGAGAGAGAGAGAGAGAGAGAGAGAGAGAGAGAGAGAGAGAGAGAGAGAGAGAGAGAGAGAGAGAGAGAGAGAGAGAGAGAGAGAGAGAGAGAGAGAGAGAGAGAGAGAGAGAGAGAGAGAGAGAGAGAGAGAGAGAGAGAGAGAGAGATCGAGAGAGAGATGAGAGAGAGAGAGAGAGAGAGAGAGAGAGAGTTTGAAAGAGAGAGAGAGAGAGAGAGAGAGAGAGAGAGAGAGAGAGAGAGAGAGAGAGAGAAGAAAGTGAGAGAGAGAGAGAGAGAGAGAGAGAGAGAGAGAGAGAGAGAGAGAGAGAGAGAGAGAGAGAGAGAGAGAGAGAGAGAGAGAGAGAGAGAGAGAGAGAGAGAGAGAGAGAGAGAGAGAGAGAGAGAGAGAGAGAGAGAGAGAGAGAGAGAGAGAGAAAAAGAAGAGAAGAAGAGGAGAGAGAGAGAGAGAGAGAGAGAGAGAGAGAGAGAGAGAGAGAGAGAGAGAGAGAGAGACTTCAAATAATGAACAGGGATGGAGTTTTTGCTAAAGCTGGCATGGAGGTGGAGGGTGGAGGGAACAGTTCGAAAATCTGCATAATATTGGCAGCAATGGAGAGGTGATAGAGAATGTGAGTGGCTTTAATGGTATAAGAAGAAATAGGTATTTTGGTGATGAGGTAATTAGTAGGGTGAAGGTAATAGGTAGAGTTATAGGTAGGTAGAGTGGTAAATCAGCAGATATTAATGGAATTGGTGGCGAAGTGATCAAGAATGGAGGTGAGATTGTGAATGACTGGATATGGAAGTTGCGTAACAAAGCATTTGTGAAGGGTGTAGTTCCGAAGGATTGGAAAGGAGTAGTGATAGTAGAAGGTTAAACTATAACTGTATAAACTGTAAGGTTATTAATTTTTTTATTATTGTATCAAAGTTATATGCTGGTATTTTGGTTAAAAGAGTGCGTCGAGTGACAGAGGGACAGATTGCTAAAGAATAAGGTGCATTTAGAAGTGGTAGAGGATGTGTAGATCAAATTTTTTATATTTAAGCATATGAGAGGAAAGACAAACAAACTGTTTTTAGGTTTTATGAACTTTGAACAGACGTATGACAAGTTTGATAGGAAAGTTCTGTGGCAGGTATTAGTGGTAGGCTTCTGAATGAAATCAAAAGTGTGTATGCCGATAGTGAAGCGTGTTTAAGAATAAATGGAGAGTGGTGAGTGAATTGTTTAATATTAATTGTAGAGTGAGGCAGGAATATGTTATGTCTCCATGTCTATTTTAAATTTGTATATATGGATGGGGTGATAAAAGGATTAAAGGTTGGGGCTACAGGGAAAGGTGTTATACTGATGGAGAATGGAAGAGAACGTAGGGTGCCCTGCTTATTGTACGCGGATGTTTTGGTTTTGTGTGGCGAATCTGAAGAAAGTTTAAGAGGATTGGGAGAGGGGTTTGGCAGGGTGTGTAAAAGGAGGGGTTTGAAAGTAAATGTAGATAAGAGTAAGGTTATTTTTGATGGTGAGAGAGGAGAGTCTGAACAACTGGAACCAATAACCGAGTTTAAATATTTAAGATATATGTCAGATGAAAAGGGAACGGGTGATCCAGAGATTAGTAGGAAAGTTTAAAGTGGTAGGAATGCTGCTGGTGCAATTGAATCTTTGGTGAATGCCTTAGTACTAATTCTTGAGTGTGCAAAGGTTCTGTACGAGGATATGTTGTTGCCTGTTTTAATGTATTGTAATGAAACTATGGTGTGGAATAAGTGATTTAGATCATAGGGACAATCTGTTCAGACGGATAATCGTATCAACCTGTTAGATGTGAGAAGAATTGATAAAATGAGGAATGGCCATGTTAGGGAGCTGTGTGGTGTGAAGGAAGGCGTGAATGTGAGAATAAATGAGATTGTTATGTTATGAAAGAGGTAAATGAGAGAATAAATGAAAGTACGTTGAGATGGTTTTGTCATGTGGAAAGGATGGATGATTGTCGGTTGGTTAAACGGATTTATAGTGGTGAGTGTGTTGGGAATCGACCTTCTGGGAGACCTATGGAAAAAGTGGATGGAGTCTGCAAGGGAATTATCTGGAGGAAAGGAATGTGTATTTAGTATAAGCGAGAAGAACGGTGTGTGCTAGGAGTGAATGGTGGAGTTTTGTGAGGGGATATGGTTATGGGTTTTGCCCAGGGGAATGAACCCTTACATTAACGAGATACCACAGTGGGGGGTTCGTCGCAGTGTTGCGAATCCCTAGAGTGGATTTTTGGCTGCAACGGACTCGCACTTAAGGGTATGAGTTAGACGGTTTTCCATTCGACTTACGTTATGTTCTTCTACTTAACTATTGTTTCCGGTGTATGTTGCCCCCCCCCCCCTTCCCACAATTTGGGGTTCTAAAGGGAGGATAAAGAAGGAAAGAATTACGGTATATATATATATATATATATATATATATATATATATATATATATATATATATATATATATATATATATATATATATATATATATATATATATATATATATATATATATATATATATATATATATATACTATATATATATATATATATATATATATATATATATATATCAATTGTTTTATTCGATTATTATTCCCAATGTTTTTACTCTCCCCCCCTCTACTTTTCTACCTATATATTTTTATTATGAAAAAAAGTTGAAACGTGACATTTTGCAGTAGTTAACATCACCTCATTATCTACTTTTTATTTTATAATAAAATTGATATTATTTTCCAGTAATTTTTATAATAATAAATTTGTACCCAAAAAATCAATTTTCGGCTTTGAAATTTGCTGGCTGATAATGTAAAAATAAAAACGGAGATTAAATTTAGCAAAGTATTTTTTATTTATTGTGTAGTATTTTATTTATTATTATAATATAAGCTCTCTGTAGCTTAAAAGGTGAAGCACTCCTAACAAGGGAGGATCAAAGTTTGGAACTGGTAAATGCGTATATTAGTTACAAGCTTTGTTATTATTGGAATAAATACCCGGCCTCCGCCATAGACGTGACGGAGAAAACCCTAGGGGCCCTTCTTGAAGGGCCTCGCTGAGAGGACACAAAATTCTAACTGTTTATGGTATAGTGCCAGGCAATTTATTTATTTATTATATCCTTAATTTGTACGTACAATATTTTTTTAATGTTTTAATTTTTTTGGTTTAAGGTAAAAGGGTGGATGGATTTACGCCATTTGGCACTGCAAGAGAATGTAACAAATAGGAAGTTCAGTTTGGACAGTCTCGCTAAGCATTATTTAGGCAGGAATTTAGACAAAAACTGGAAGCTTAAAGCATCTAATTGGGAAAGTCATACATTGGCACAGAGACAGGTAATATTATTTTTTTTTTACGTTCTAAATATGTAATTAAATTAACCTAGGACTAACAAGTCCTTCCATTAACTTGACCTTTAGAAATTAACAAAACCTAACATACCTAACCTAACATAACCTATTTATATGTTTATTTCTTTTTCAGTGAATTGTGCATGTTGATAAATATCGCATGTTAATGACTATTTGTTGATTATTATGCGGGTTCCCTATTATTTTTATTTATTTGTATATAAATGGCTCTTGTTTGTTTTTGCTGTTTTTCTTTTACACACATTAGCACCAGATATGTTGGGTATATAATGCTATTTGATGAAGAAGAATGGAAGTATCTGGATCTCTTTTTACTCTTTGAAGATTAGGGAATATAGTGTTAGGTGCGAGTTAAAGTCTTGAGTGTTGTAAGAACGACGGAGTTGAAGTTGTGGCTGGAAATAAAATTTACCAGCTTCACAGCCAAGATTAAAATGTGACAATATAAAAGTGTCTTTTGCATGATTTTCTATCTTCATCCATTATTTAGCGTTTGTAACCCAATTTTTTTAAAGTGCTTTCCATCAGTAACATATTTAAAAATAAGATGTGATAGAATGAAATATGTTAAGCATCAGTATTTAGCTAAATAGTTGAAAAGGATGTGATTTTCCCATTTTTGAAAAGTTGAAATGATTTATAGTTTCTTGGATATGGTTCACATCTTCACATTGATTTTTTATGTTAATAAATTTGCGATTTTAAAGCCAAAGAATCCGATTATTTTGTTACATTTGCTCTGTAAGTGGAAAACTTTTTGGAACAGTAAATATTTTCTAATTTCAAAGGATTGATTTTTTTTTCTTAAACAAATGTTCTAATGACAAATTCCAGTAAATATATGAGAACAATTATAATTGATTGTTTTTTTTTTAAAATATATTTAACAGGTCACGTATGCAGCAGAAGATGCTACTGTTGGTCTTCATATATTATTGATTCAGTTAAATAGATTATGGAATCCAGTCCATGAAGAAAGTTGGGAAAAGTTAACTTGTAGAGCCATTAAAGAGATTTGTGAACCATTTCTTGAAATGGATTTCCAATACCGCCGAGAATTTGGTAAGTAATTTGAATTTGTTAAACTGAAATGTGAATCCAAAGCTGACAGAATAGTGTATAGAAAGTCAGGCCGCTAAAAAATACTAACTCTGTTTAGGGGAGAAAATGCCCAAAATTCTTTTGAAATTTTAATACTTCATAGTTTTTTTCTAAAAATCATTTATTTTGGTTTTGGCCTTTTATCATTTTAGATAAGAGGCCAACTATGGAATGAAACACTTCCTATATGAATTTTGATAACGTATTTTTTGGTAGCGGTAAAGATGTTATAGAACAATAAACAAATAAAAGAAATAAACCCAACTTTTGAATAAATAGGTACAATCGTACCTAGTTATTTTACAAAAATAAGATTATACTAAAAGATTAATAATTTGTGTACCCAAAGGGCATATAAGCACACCCAAATATAGGAGTACTTACAAAAAAACACCATTCTTTCTTTACTTTACTATAATACAATACAAAAATTACCCCACCTTACAATAAATACCAAACCAATATAACACCTGTTATTATTCCACATTTGTTTGTTCCACCGCTATTTTAACCACCGTCCCAAATCTTATTTCTTCAATTCAATCCAGACTATTTAATTATTATCTTCTCTTCATAAACTTAAATTATCTCATACATTATACTCTAAAGATTAACAACTGCAAAAGAAAGAAAACATCATAAATAGATCATTACAGCAAAACATAAAACCCTTACTAATCTCTTACTTATTCTCTCTATCTAATCTCTGATCTTCTTACTTCTCTCTCTCCTTTATCTCATCTCATCTACTCATATATATCTCTTTCTTCTATATTCTCTCTATAAAACTCTCTATAATTTCAAATAATCTTATACTAATATATTACTCTCTCTATCTATATTCTCTTCTCTCTATCTCTTCATCTATATTCATCTCTACTATCTCTCTATATTATCGTCTCTCTCTATCCTCTTCTACTATACATATTTTCTTATCTCTCTCCTTTCTTCTCTCCTCTATCAATCCTATTATCTCTCTATTATCTATATCTCTTCTCTCTTATATTTACTATCTATATATCTTACTCTATATAGATTATATCATTATTAACTCTATATATATATATATATATCTATAACTATATATATATTTTATACCTATATATATCATATATTATTATATATATACTTTATATATATATTATATACTATCTATACTCTATATATATATATTATAATATATATACTCTCTTCTATATTATATATATCATATATATATATATCTATATATATATATATAATATACTAGTAAATACTTCTTAAAAATACTATTATATCTATATATTCTTCTCTCTATATTACTATCTCTATCTCCTCATTACTATATTACTCTATTCCATCTATTCTCTTCTCTATATTATACCTATCTATTCTCTTATCTATCTCTTTCATATACTATTTACTATTATACTTATCTTATCATTACTATCTCTATCTTAATATCTACGTTCCTTAAATATCATATTATATTATATTACATATCTATATATCTCTATTATCTATATATATATATATAATATATATATACATATATATATTTATATACTTCATCATATATATATATCTAGTGCGTTCGGTGTCCTTAGCTTCATTGGAGCAGATTAGTTATTCTCATTATTACTACTGATATATTCTATTCATATCTATATATCTATAATATTTTATCATATATATATTATATATTCTATATAGGCATTTATTGAATTTAGCAAAACTGGACCTTATAGAAAAAAAACTCATATGATTATTGGAGTTATGTATATGATACTAGCAATTAAATTAAGCTTAAGGGACTTCGAGAAATATACGAAATATGAACATATTAAAAAATAATTAATAGTAAGCATCAGACGTTCATTTTGCATGTAGCTACAAGAAATGCTTTTTAGTGCTAAAATCTCTCGCAAAAGATACTTTTAAAGTAGGCGTTCTATATCAAAGTTATGTTTCGGGGGAACAATTTGTCTTATTTATTTTTATTCCATACCTTCCAATAACTTCATTCCAAGACTTTTTATCATACACTAACTAGAAAGCATAAAAAAACATAACCTATATGGATTGTGATGCACGAAACTATATACTTGAACTATATGGATTGAGGATCGCGTAACTTATTCTAAACTAAGATGGATCTACTCTGATAGTATTTTCTCTTTTTTGTCTCTTCGTTTTTGGGTTCTTCCTACATAGAGATTTTTTTTTTTTGTCATTTCGCGGAGTCTTCTTGCTTCTCGGTACTGCAAAATACGATTTTAAAAAGTAGGATCTCTTATTAAATAATTACTTTACAATATATAATATACTTATATATATATATTATATACTATATATATATAATATATATATATATATATATATATATATATTTTTTATTATATATATATATATATATATTTATAATTATATTACTATATATATATACTATATCTATATTATTTTATATCACTATATATATTATACGTCTATATAGCATAATATATCATGTGATATATATATTAGTCCATGAAATTTTAGTGTTAGTTCATATAAAGCATTATATGAAAGAAAAAAATTTCTCTCTGAACAAATGAAAACTCATAAGGATATATATATAATTCTCTATATATATACTATATATATATATATATGATATTATATATCTTATAATACTACTTAGTATACTCCCTTCTTCTCCTCCTCTCTCACCTACCACTTTCCTCTCTTTCTCCCCTCACTCTCGCATCCCTCTTCCTCTCTCGTCTACCCCCTCCTCTTCCACTTCTCGCTTCCTCAATCTCTGTCTCTCTCTCTCTCTCCCTCCCCCCTCCTCTCCCTCTCCCCCTTCTGCCTCTCCTCTCCCTCCCTCCCCTCCTCTCCCTCACTCCGTCTGCCTCCTTCTCTCCCCCATCTCGCTCTCTCTCCCCTCCCCTCTTCTCTCTTCTCTCTCTCTCTCTCTCTCTCTCTGGCTCTCTCTCTCTCCTCTCTACTTCTCCCTATAATTGAATATTATTATTTTATAGCATTCCTTTAGGAGTCATTTGATACATTCGATTTTTCAGGGGGGTAAAAAATATAAAACTTACGGCGGTGATTTGATATAAATTTTCAC
Source organism: Trachelipus rathkii (assembly GCA_015478945.1). Classification (NCBI taxonomy): domain Eukaryota; kingdom Metazoa; phylum Arthropoda; class Malacostraca; order Isopoda; family Trachelipodidae; genus Trachelipus; species Trachelipus rathkii. The sequence goes on from JABUQX010117868.1 coordinate 38,271, forward strand.
ATGATAAAATTTAGAATTAAAAAATACGCTGTGGAAAGCAAAACACCCTTAATATATTATAATATTATATATATATATATACTAATTATAATATATATATTATTATTATATTAATATATTATATATATATATATATTATAATTTATATATTATATATATATATAGTATAATATATATATATAATATTATATATATATAGATAATATATATATATATATATATATCTATAACTATATATTATAATATATATATATATATATATATATATAATAACATATATATATATATTATAATATATATTATATATTTATATATATTATATATATATAATAATATATATATTATATATATTATATATATTATATCTATATATATAAAGTCCTATATGTATATATAATATATATATATATATATATATATACTATCTATATAATATATACTATTATATATTATATATATTATATAGTATAAGTATTTATATATATATATATTATATAAATATATATATATCTATATATATATATATATTAATATATTATTATTTATATAATATATATATATATATATATATACTATAATATATATTATATATATATAATATATAATTATATATAATAATAAATTTAATATATATATATATATATATTATATTATATATATAATATATATATATAATATATATATATACTATAATATATAATTATATTATATATATTTATATTTATCTTATATATATATATATATATATTATATATACTATATATATATATATAATATAATATATATAGTAGTATTACCCAAAATATATTATATATATATATATATAGTTAAATGCATGTTTGTTTGTTCAGGTTAAATTTCTAGAATTTCGGGGGAAATTCTTCTTATCGCAAATGGGGCTTTTTGGTAGGTTGGAATTTGGGGTGTTATCTGTATTTTCTAACCGAGTGGTCATATATTCATCCAACTAGAACAAGACGTGTAAGGCTTGATAGTAACTCTGATTTCCGGCTCAACCAACCATCTTTTTGGAATCCTAGCCACGTGGACATGGTTTCACATCCAAATGAGCGAACAAGAGAGTGTGATTTTGTATGTAATAATAGATGTTTTCTCCTTTGTATGTGCCTTGTGTTATTTCTCAAAACATTCGTTGTTTATCTGCCTTTAAAACTGTAATTAAATTAACGAAAAGTGGGCCCATCCAACTAGATTGTGGATTCATATATCTAATATTATGTTTGCTGGGGCAATATATATATATATAAGTAATATATTATATATATGATATATATACATAAATTATTATATATATATCATATATTATATATATTTATATTATATTATATATATATTATATATCATTATATATATATATATATATATATATATATTATATATATATATATTATATTATATATATATATATATTATATATTATATATATATATATTATATTTATATTGTATAATAATATATATATATATAGTATATAGTATATATATATATATTTTATATATTATATGTATATATATATATTATTATATATATAATATATATATATATATATATATATTATCTATTTATATATTATATATATAATATATATATATATATATAAATTATATATGTAACGTTACGTTTATTATAGGTAATTTATGTTTTCTATTTTTTTGAAGCTTTATGACGAAGGACCATCCTCTCCTTTAAAAAGCTTATTTTCTCTTCCGGTAAAACATTCTTATCTCATAAGAATAGTTTCCAGCTAATGAAATTTTTCTTAAAAACTATTTTTCACCTATTATTTTTGATTTATTGACAATATTATTAACTTGAATATTTATTCCAAGACTTATTAAAATATAGGCATACATTATTAAAAGCATATATCTTGGCCTTATTTATTAACTTCCTTCGGATTTTTTCAATTTGCGAAAGAATAACAATTTTTCATACTCAAGTGACTTCACGTAAGGATGCCTGGGTGCAAAATTAGGCATAAGCTGTTCTAATAGTTCATATACATATTTGCTTTATTTCTCTCAGGTAATTTGAAAATTTTTGGCAAAATAATTTTTAAAGAATTTTATGTTTTTTAATAAGTTTTCTATATATTAAGAGGAAAAATGTGCTTTTGGAAGAGGGAAAGCTAATTTTTACTAATTTATTGTTAAAAATGAAGAGTACTCAGCGGGGAAAGAATGCTTTTAAGAATTTTATCATTTACTTATGTGATATGAGTCAAAATTTCATTGCTCTCTCTCTCTCTCTCTCTCTTCTCTCTCTCTGTTCTCTCTCCTTTTCTCTCTTCTCTCTCTCTCTCTCTCTCTCTCTCTCTTCTTCTCTCCTTCTCTCTCTCCTTCTCTCATCTCTCTCTTTTGACAAAGCTGTTAATCTGACCATAGCTAATTTTTCTAAACTTGTTAAGGACCTATAAACTAACGTCTAACCTGAGCTGCTTATGCGATTGGAGTTCTTGCTTTGCACATGACTGTTTCGACTCTAATATGTGCAGGCTTTCGTTTCGTGTTCATCTGTATGCTATTACAAAATTTTATTTCGTTTTTGCATGCCGAAAGATACGATATATATATTTTGGTTTTAGTTTTTTACTTTTCACGACAATGCTCATCAAGAAGTTATATAATGTAGTCTTTTCAACCTGGTCACTTGTCAACGGCGCGCTTCATAATGAAATGACGTATTGTAAGTATGAAATGCTGATTGGTTCAATACAGTCAATCCAAGGTTACGGAGGGTGATAGTAGTTATGCTACGTTTTGACGGCCCGGAATTTTCGATATGAAGGAATAGAGCTATCGTCTGAAACTTGGAATATAATCTATATATGGGTTAAGCTCGAAACAGGGTAATTTCAAGTCTTTAGGATGTATATAGAGGGGGGTCGCCTCAAGGTCAACGCAAATATTGCCGCTTACGCCTTGTGGCGGGATCTGGCGATCGACATTAGGCTAATCGAACACTTGGAGGTAGACAACCGAAAGTCTGTCTGACGACAGAAGACGGAAGGTCTGGTGGTTTGTCTGTTTGTTTGTTTTTGTCTGTTTGTATTATTATTTATTATTTTATTACGTCGAGAGTGATTCCCGAAGGGATCACTGTCTGAGTTGTTTTTTAACCCCTTTTGCGCCTGCTTCAGCGACGGCCCTGATGCACCGCACCGCACGCACGCACCGCATTGCTCGGTTTCGCACCACGCTCTGGGCTAGAGTTTGAAGACATGGTTTCTGTCAAACTTGGTACC
>JABUQX010117869.1:0-15000 GCA_015478945.1 Trachelipus rathkii
TATATATAGCATATATATAACTTTAATATATAACTCATATATTATATATATATTATAGTATATAATATTATGATGTACTATTATGTTTTTGAAACGCTATATGATGGTATATTATATATAGTAGTATTATTATTATATGTAGTATAATAGTAATATATACGTGATATATAATGCGCCCAAACATTGTGGGAACAAGAGAGAGATGAGTGAGGTGATGGATGAGGTTATGGAGGAGAGAAGATCGAGAGAGAGAGCTAAGGCGATAGTTACGATGAGAAGAGTAAGAGAGATGAGAGTAGAGAGTCTCTAATTTTTCTTAACTAGATACAATGATCACTCGGTTAATAGATTTGGGTTGTCTTATAATATAATGAAATTTTCAATTGTACTTTTTTCAGCGTGTTATAAATGTGAGGAAATTTTTGAAAATAGTGATGAAGCTTTTCTTAGCAATTTGAAAAGTTTGGACATTGTTTAAGCATATCTAATAGAAATATTTTAATATATCTATACATATATTTTACGCCTTTAGTCTATTATATTTTTAGAATGAAATATCATCTTTAGAATAAATAAAACATCATAATTTGATAAATCTTTAAAAATAAATGGATCTTACAGAAATAAAATCTAACAGTTCGTGAATTCATATAACATTTTCGCTACGAAAAGGCAGGACACGAGGCCTGTGAGGCAAAGTTTCTTCTTAAAGGACTTCTAGCCGTGAGGCAAGGTGCTTAAAATTATAGTTATCAACGTCAGCTAAAAAAAAGATAAAGCTACATTATTATTCAGTACATCTAGTTCATTAATATCATTATTTTTATTTATAAAGTAAAAAACCGGTTTAACAAATTAAAAACGATTTATGAAATTATTATTGAGTATTCCATTCTCTTACAGTTCTCTTTTAGCATATATTTGGTTTTTATTTGGGTAATTTGCCTATATCTTGAAAAATTCAGTATTGTGTTAAATTCTTAAAATATTATTATGATTATTTTTATCTCGAATATGTGGCATTAATAAGACTAAGTATATTTGTTTATTTTTAATTGTTTTTTCTATTTATAGATTAAAGTTTGAGTGTTTTATTAGATTCTTTAGACAGGAAAAATATATCATAGCTGTTTATAACTAAATCTATATATTCTATCGAGACTATGTATTTAGTATTACTAGCTTTGACATTTGCTCTCTTGGTCATTTATTATTGGCAGATGTACTGAAGCGTCGTTACAAATTTATAATTTGATTATATAAATTAGTGGTTAATTCATATGGCGATGATGCTTACACTTTTTGTGTTTAAATTTTACTTATAATTTTCATTTAATACATATTCTGTAATGTTTACGTAACAGATGCACTATCTTTTTCAATTCCTAACAACATTAAAAAATAATTAGTAAGAGATATAATTTATCATAACTTTATCGCAAAATTTTTGATAGAATATTAGTCGTTTTCTAATCATATATATCGCTTGTCTAATAATTGAATATATCGTTGGGGAAGCTTTTCAATAGTGGGTTCAATTGAGCTTACGTTTCACGGTGTGTGAGGGAGTGGCTGTCTTCTCTGATGATCCATCTTATTCTAAAATAATATTAATTTTTTAAGATATGTGGATTATTGTTTATTATCTTTTTATATCTACTGGGTTTTTTTATACTTTTTGCCTCTGTTTCGCTATTATCTACCAGCGTTTACTTTAGGCTACGATCTGTTTTATCAAAGGTGACGTTATTTTTTGGTCTATATTATATAATTTATATTAACTAATTTTATGGTTTTTTTTTATATATACTACCATATATTATTATATTATATTTATAATTATATATCTAGTTATAGATTTTTACTTTAGTAGTTATTATGCTGATTATATACGTAGTTCTTTATTACAGCAGTGCCTCCAGATCTCGTTTTGTGTTCGTGTTCACGTGAGCCGCCACTGTAGTATATTATTTTACGTATGATTAGTTGGTAAGTATACTTATTACTTTTATTTATATTTTATATAATATGAATAATTTATATATTATTGGGGTATTTGGTATTTGGTTCTATTCTTTTAGTTTATATATATAGGTCTATTAGGTTATTTATGATGGTACTATTGGTTATTTAGGTATGCGTTGGGAAGTTCTCGTTTTCTTGTTGTCCTTTAGCCTTCATGCTGGCGGCAAGTGTTATGAAAGCATATTTATATAGTTATTTGTGTAAGAATTTGGTATTCATAATTCTTTACTTTTATTTATTATCTTATCACATATATTTTTTATTGTTATTTTTTTTTTCTATCTTCATTCCTAATTTTTTATTCTTCTATGACTTGTTTTACAGTTAATTTACTTATATTTATTTTAATTTTTTTATTTTTTTTTATTTATTTATGCTTTTTTATTTGTTCTTTTTTTACTTATTTCTTTTTTTTTCTTTTTATACTTTTTATTATTTTATATTATAATTTAAACTAGTCCTCGAATGAAAAAACTGAACTTTCAGGTATGTCAATGATTGCCTTCTTTATTTAATAATTTATTCACGTTCAGCTTTAGAACAAAACAATTTTATATTGCTGTTATTATAACTTTTCTTATATATTTATTATTATTATTAATTATGATTATTTTCCTTTATAATTATTTTTATTACTCATATAGTTGATATTTAATTAATTTTTCAATTAAAATTTTTTCAAATTTTTAAATTAATTAAATTTATTTTATTACTAGTTTAATCACATGACTACACCGATAATATTCTCCCACCTTAGCGTGTAGATTTTATATTATATAATTTTATATGTTTTATTATAACTGGTGACATGCTTTCGTATTTATAATAATTATACTAATTATTTTAATAATTATTTTCAATAATTTAATTAATTATTTTTAATACTTTATTAAGTATTTAATAATTACTGTTATGGTAGGAGAGTTCCTACTTATAATATTTAATTATTATTTTTAATGATAATAATTCCTAATATAATATTATTATTATTATTATATATTATATTTAGTTAGTATAATATTATATATATTAAATTTATAATAGTGGAGGATTGTGAGGTTCTAAGGAGTGTTGAGGGATATGCTTGCATCTTTATTCTTGTTCCTAATAACGTGTAATCAGGTGTAGCTTGGGTGATCTGATGAGAAGTCCTCTTGCTTGTAATTGTCTCCAGACTGTAAATGGGACTTCCATTTTTATTGTTGTGAGAAATAAAACAGGTACTTTGCTTAATTGCCAGTTTATGTTTCTGTCGGAAGTTTACTTCTCTTCAACACCGAAAAGAAAGGATTGTATGTGACTCTTTGGCACCTCTGGAGACTCTATGTAATAACTCAGACAAACATATAGTCCGTTTTATGATCTTGATACTGGTTATTTGCATTCAGCCGTTTATGACCTTCATACTAGACGTTTCTGTGGTCACAATATTTATCTTTACGTTGATTCACTTTTTATTGATTTTCTTTCATGGTCGTTTCGATTATTAAATTCCTTTACGGTTATCTAGTATATTGAAAATGATTAATTTGTAGCATCTTTTATTTTATGAGTTCTTATTGCGACTCCAGGCTATGCGAATATCAATAATTTAATACGTATTCATTGATTTTAATAAATTTTCTAAGTTAAAATTAGCATATTAAATTTTTGTGGGTAAGAAGTCCTAACTGTTAACTTCTTCATAAGATTAGATTTCTTTAATCGTAGTGAGAACCTAACTTACTAAGAAGCTTAACCTGAGACCGACTTAGCCTATAATAATACCGCTGGACCCTAACTATTAGACGGGGTAGTCACATGCATTATTAATGCCTATTATATATACTAATTATTTTTTTTATAGAAACTTCGTCCGGTACAGGGCTTAGTGATCTCGTACTATTATTGATATATATACTTTTGAAGATATGTGAGTTATGTAATTATATGCTTCATATTATTTATTATGGTATGATGTATGTTGGGTATGTATGTTGAGCTAAGTCCATCTTTACAAAACAAAATTGCCGTACTTTTATTTATGTTTAACTTTTTGTTTTTGCCTATAGCCGCATTATGTGCGTTTGAGTTACCTTCTGTTAACATACTTTACCATCATTTATGGCTTATCTAATTTGGTAATTATCTAATCATATAATGAAATCGGACGAAGAAAGTAGAAGATATTTATACATGTAGTGAAGATGTGTGAGATAGTATTAAGATTATTCCCATTTTGCAAAACGTCATCGAGATGAGTAGAGATGGTCTACAAAAAATTACAATTTCAAAACTGAGGCAAGGACAGGAAAAAGGGAGGTGTACAGGTTAGATATTTACTATTCTTTCGGATTTATTCAATTAAATAAACTATATTTCGCTATGATTATTAAAAACTTTATATCTAATGATATTATTTAATTATAGAAAAATCTATGTTTTTATTATCTTTTCTATATAAATTATATAGATATATTATCTTAATTACTATTATTTTCTAACTACATAATATGAAATCGTATTTCATTGTTTTAAATTATACACATTTAAAATATATCAAATTATTTTTTTTTAAGTTATTTATTTATAATTATAACGTTAGTATTCTGGTTTACTATAGATTTTTTTTAATCCTTGATTCCCTTATTTTTTCTATACTAGGGCTCTTACCGTAGCTGCATCCAGCAATTCAGTTTGACCCTTTATTTATGCTATATTTTTGATAAATGCATTTCTTTAACATAAATCATTTTTCAAAATCCGCTACACTATTTTACACACATATCTATATACTCGCTTCGCCTGCTCTAAAAGCTAACGAAAGACAACTTAATATCTCTAAATTTCATTTTTTTTTGCACTTACAATTCTCTCTCTCTTATATATATATAATTAACTTCTTTTTTTTTTTCTATATATTATAAACTGTGCTTAATTGAGCACTGCGGTTAAATCTAGACACTGAACTTTGTTTTTGTTGTGTTTCACTCTTCTCTATCATTCTAGATTATAAATCTTGAACTATTTTTCTATTGATCGATATTCGAATCACATTATTATGATTGCAGAAAACCATAATCTCGTTGAAGCAAAATAATAAATTCGCTTAATCGCACGATTTTGTATGAGATCTCTCATTACTTATTAATAGTCGAATTATATATAATCTTAGGTGCAAACAGAACAGCATTATCTTGTGAAGTCCGAAGGGTAGAAGATTTATTTGCTAAGGTTATTTCATAAAAAAACGATCATCGAAGCGCACTCCGTTCCGTTCCATATCATGCTGTATTAAGTTTGGATCTTATTGTTTATGCTCATTTCATATATCTATTTTTAATTCAGCTGTTAATTGAAAATCGTTCGTAATATGAGGCCAAGAAGTAAAATGGCTTCTAGCCTCAATATAGTCGAATTTGCGATTGAGGTCGAATGTGAGAGTAACACGTATGAACCTAGGGTTTTATGAAAGGGTCATCGGCAGGGTGACATGTTACTGATAAAGAACGAAATCACCGTGGAGGGGATTGGGTAGATCGTATATAACGTTGTTGTAAAATCCAGTCTTACTTTTTTATGTGAGCCGATAAAATTTTGGTAAAGCTCTTGTAATGAAAAAGTCCCAGTCCGTGAACTAATTTTCCTAATAAGATATGAAATTAGTGTTGTTTCTGGGTGTCACTGTTTATATTGATGCTTAGGAATTGAAAATGAAGCAATTTCTGGTTACGAGTCATCAGTGAATTGGATCATGAAGGACTTAAGTGCTATGATCTGATGAACTGATCAGCTACTCTTTCAGTTCATTCTCGATGATTAATGATTTGTATTTCGGCCTCCTATCTCTTTTGCTGAACGGGTGGTAAGCGATGGTAACGGAGTCATAATGTTAAGTTTATAATCAATTTTCTTTCGATAGTTCGTGTTGCTAATTGTTTTGTACCATAAACGTGGAGGGTGGGTCCACCATTGAGACTTTTTATCTCGCCTATGTTTATGATGGAACTCTCATATATATTTCTTGATTATCGCATTTGTACATTAAAGCCATAATGCGTAACGGATTTTTGTGCAAAGTCGTAGCGTCCGGAGCTATGAGAGTCAGTTTGCACGTGTAACTGCTTGCTTCTGTGTCGTTAATCTTGGTGCTTGTTTATTTAATTACTTGTGATCGCACTGATGGTGATAGATATGAATCATCTGATAATGTTTGTAGCTGAAGTTCTATCGTGTAAAATAGAAGGTAATAGTATCCTATGATGTCCGGATTAATCGTAAATCTGTTTTACTCAGAAACGACCTTGTGTGATAGAATACTATTGTATACTGAGTTTGATTTTTTTTAACAGTTGTGCCAAGCTCGTTCTGACTAAGAATAAACTCAAAATTTCTGTATGCCTAGGATACTGCATTCAGAAGGCTCTGCAGGTTCCAGTACATGTACGCTAAGTACCTTTTATTGAAAGGTCACGATGAGAAGTCGTTTGATAAGACACGATTTCGTGGGTCGAAGAATGAGAAATTGAGGCAATTGTTTGAGATCCTGTTATAACTGATAAGGTTTTGTTTGCAAGAAATATAGTCGATTGAATAAAAGCTGAAGAGGATTATGTTTAACTCTATTTACTTTTGGAGTGAATTAATCTTAATAGGAGGGTTTAAGAATCGAATCGTGATCTGGAGACTCTGATAAAGTAGTAGTTAATTATCATTACTGTATGATTGATATATGCCGATTATGGTTGAGTCATAGCGTAGATTACTGGTTAAGTATAATGGTAGTCAATTATATAACCTTTTACCATACCAGAATTATTACCGGGATACAAAGCATATGGTGATCTATAATAGTATAATGTTTGATTATCTGTCTCCTCTCTATTAGCTATGGGAGAAAGACTCCTTTGTAATTCTGTGTTATGAATCACAGAAAATTTGACGCGTGTTATTTGCTATCAATATTTTCGTCTTGATTCTTCTGACTGTAGAAAGCTTGATTATTCGTTCAGAGGTTTCTGATCAATTGTACATTACGATTAGTACATTTCTTTCCTTCCTCTAATCATATTGCTTGAAATGAATGTATACGAATTAATAGGCAGCTAGATAGCCGTCGACTGTTGAAAACCTGAGATATTTGGCATTGACTGGTTCTATACGCTTTTTGTTGTAGAATTCTAATAGGTACTGGCTGCCCATTAACAACCCATTCTTGCTGATCAAAGGCTAATCGCTTCTATAATTCTTATGCATGAAGGTATCTTGCTACTGGTGCTAATCTATAGTTGTTGAAGAATGGGGATTGTACATTGTACTCAAAATAAAATATGAACAGACATAGTGTATAATATCTAGATTTTTCCTGTATTATTTCCATATGAAGGTCTTTCTTTTCTTCTCTGTTGCCTTGTCCGGCATGTAGAGACTTTATCTTATTGGACGGTTATTCGTGCTTTTGCTTTATTTTCACTCAAGGGAAAGACTTGGTTTTCAAAACCAAAGAGGGTTTAATATCCAATCATACCAAGAGTCTTCGAAGAGACGCTGCTCGATAATTCTCGAACGGAAGAGGGTGATTCTTCTAAGATTTACTAGACGTTATTTTTCTGAATGGGATGCATGAAATTTTTTCATCTGAAGAGTAATAATATTATTTTTTCCAAATAGTTGATAGATGACTTGAAAATTCGATTTGTTATATTATTTAAAGAACTTATATTATGGAAGAATGTCGTTGAGAAAAACTGCCCTTTAATATTTAATATGCTCTTATTTAAGTAGGCTCTGTAGTATACTGATGCAGAATAGGAATTAGAGCGTTTTCCTGGGTTCTGCGTTTTAATATGTTTCTCAAGTACCATTAGGTAGACATCAACTAGAATGTTGTACTAAAGATGGAGGTCCAATTTTCTCTTGTTAAAAGTATGATTCCTAGCATTGTTTCAAACGCAAATGGGCATTATAAGTGACATATTACATTAAAATAGGCAAAGGGTAGTATGTGTTATGGTGCAGTATCTTTCTTCATTACTGTTACCTAGATCCGGTTCGTAATTTCTGAGATATTTGGTTGATATGCCATGTGAAGGTCTAATTTTGTAGTTATAAATAATTAGTTTTGAATTACTCCTAGTGAAGGCGTGTTGTACAGGCAGACGTTGAATAAGCGAGAAAGTGGATAGCCATCTCTTTTGCAATATCATTCAACAAGAACTCTGTAATCACACAACAGAGGGTCTTCAAGGTTTGTGAGGTATTTCTGTTGGCAACCTAGATTGGAGAAGAGAGCAACGCCAAAGAAAACTTGGAAGGCTGATGTTCAACTCATTAATTCACAGAGATTAATCTCGAATTCTGTGTTCGTCTGCTTTTTAAGTTCATTGTCAGGAATGACGATTTTATTTTGGCGAGGTTCTTTGCATAATACTTTATCGTTTTTGCCAGCGATTGATGAGGAGAATCTAGCCAAGTGATACTAATTGCTAGTGAATCTCAGGGTTCATCTTATGAATTAAAACTTGATGTTTCAACCAAGTCATAGTGGAGATGGAAATGCTTAACAAGAGAATAACTTTTGTAGCAAAAAATGAGATATTGAGTTTTCAATGTTACGTTGGATTTGTGAGAACCGACAGAACTCCTAGGGAAGAGACTTAGTAAGAAGGTTTGCCAGAAGGTAGCATATTTGTTTTCATTGTAGACTGTTTCTTGTCCTCAATCATCGATAATATTAAGTTGTATAATGGTGTAAAAATCTTACCCAATAATTGCGATATTTGGCAATTTGAATCTGCTACTAATGTCAAAATTCCATTTAATTGTTTCTCGGACACAAGTTATTGATAGTTAATCATCTAAATGTTTGCTATTTTCACATGACATATGATAGGCGAGCCGATTGGCTCATGCGGATACCAATTGACCGTCTAGTGTGCCAAATTTATGGAGACATGTTGGTTGTACCTCGAAGAAGAATTTCTGATTGAAAATGGAAGTGTCGGTGTCTAAGAAGGATATGTAGGGTATACTGCGCCGGAATATTGTGACAATGATAAATAATCTTCAAACTGATTTTATACGTGCAGCAATTGCTCGCTTCTTTGGGACTAGAGCTGGTGAAGAGTGTGAGTAAGATTGTCTAGAAGAGGCGAGAAGAGGGCTTGACATCTGACGTATTTTAGAATATTTGTCAGACCACATTTACGCCCATTGACCTGCATGTTTTATGCCTGTTGTATGCGTAACAGTTTTAAATCTTATGCGCTAATTTTGGCACGTGCAGAATGTGGGGCCTCTATCTTTAGACGTTATGGTCGCAGTCTCAAAAGTGTATTCCTGCACGACGAGTGTTACGCCTGTTGTTCGGGTACCGCTTATTGTCAAGTTAGCTTGTTGTACAGTCAGTCTTATTTCTTTGTGGAACACCGAGAGCATGACAGGAGAGAACGATATTCAAATTACTTAATAAGATAACATATGAACAGTCATCGTCAATCGCTGTTTTACAATGGTAAGCTGCTCTCTGCGTAAATGATTGCATATGTTATGGTCGATGTTAGGTTTTTGAAGATCTTATAGTAAGCTTGTGATTCCCCGAATGATGTTTACTCAATTTTATCCATTATGACACTATTAGGCATAAGTTATTTCTCGTTATTTCAAGTTAAAATAATATTAAGGCTTGCCACACTAGGCTGGCTTGGAAAAAAACTCGTTGGATTATATCACAGTCCGGTATTACTGTTCCTCTCGTAGATTAGTAATAATACTCAGTTCTTTCTTCAGGGGAGTGTAGCTTTGAGCATTTTTCGAGTTTTCTGCAGAAGAAGATAACGATCCACGACGTCTATGGCAGCTAAGAAAGAGGGTGGAAGTATTATTTTGATCTTCTCCGAGGCTGAAAATTTTCCCAAGGTGAATCAATTGAAGCTTCTATGACTTTCTGACTTGGTTGTTACGGAAAAGTACTCATGAAAATCATCTAAGAGGTTTCAACTTTAGCCTGGTTGCATTGATTCTTGTTCAATCTGCTCTTCTGCATTGGTAGGATGGGTGGTTTTCAATGTTCTGTAGACACTTTCTTGAGAGAGGAGAAGAGTCGTTTTCTTCTTGAGTCGGATGGGTAGTTTCGTTTTAGCTTGTCTATAGTCATGACCAATTATTTTTTAGTTAAGCAGATATTAGTGTTTTTTGTAGGTGACGTTTTTTCAGTCTTTTCCTGTTTCTTTTCATACTGCACCTAGGTATTAATTGTTGAAGTTTTTTGAATTGGTGTACCATTTCTGACGTAATGATTTCCATTTTTAACGTTGTTTGTAGCTTATAATATAGAACGCGGGGTACTTGGTTGGCTTCTGTAGGTAGTGTGCCTTCTCTTTAAAATCTTAAGGAAGTCTTTTATTTTTGACGCTTTTTTGAAACAGTGAGGAAAGATAGGTGAACCTTTGTAATTTTATATGTTCGTTTAGAGATACTTTTTTCTTTTTAGAAGTAGTTTAATATTATAAGGGTGGGTAATAGTGAATCATACTTGGAATGACGTTTGGTTAAATCTTTTAATACGCATCATCTTTGGTTAAATATAATGATATTCACGGTATTATGATTTTTATGGCTTAGTAAATATTATAATATGGTATATCATATAATTTGTTGGATAGTATATATTATATATAATTATTAGGGTTATGACGTTGCTATATTAGGATAATAATATTTTATATTTATTTTATTTTTCCCTTGTCTTAAATGATTAAACGAACAACTATAGTATTATTTTTACTTATAGTATAATATATTAATATATATATAAAGTAGCTGACCTTTACGTTAAGTAGCATTAGCTTTAACATATAATTGGCTTATCACGTCGCAAAACGCAATATCTGAGAAAAGAGGTCTCGAAAAATAACATTTAAAAACTGGGACACGACAAAAACTAAGAAAAGTTAAAGATTAATTTCATCGATATTTAAGTAAACCGCGAAAGTTATGTACATTTAAGCTAATATTTTACCTTAAACCAAAAAACATATAATAAAATAGAATACTACGTATTCATAATATATAAACATCCTTGGCCATAACTTAAAATAAAAAAAATATATAAACATCTTTCAAGTTTTTCTCACAACGGAATACATTTTTTTGATATCTAGGAGTCTTGGATTACTCATTTCATATTTTCTATAATGATATCTATTCCATATGATTTCTTAAGTTGTAAAATTGCTTTTAAAAAATCTAAGTGTTAGAAAGAATAAGCTAGATTAAACAATACTATATATATATTATATTATATATATTTATATTAATTATATATTTATATATATATTATTAGTATTTTATATATTAGTTATATATACTTATATTTTATTATTTATTTCTATATATATTATATATTACTATTATATATACAATATTTGCTATATTATATATATATATATGACTATAATATGATATTATTTTATATACTTAATTTTTTATATATATATATACTATTATATATTTTATCATATTTAAATATACATATGTAATATATATTTATTATATAATAAGTATATATTTATATTATATATTATTTTTTATTACTATATATCTCTCTCCTATAGTATATATATTATCATTATTAATCTTCATTCTATCTATCTATCTATCTAATCTATCTATTCTATCTTATGAATCTATATATTATTTTATATTATTATAACTATATTATATATCATTTATATTTCCTATATTTTATTTTTTATAATTATTCTTACTTATTTAGGTTCTCCTCAAATTATATTTACTACTAATAATCTTATATTATTACTATATATTAAATATATTAATATTAAATCTATATATATATGGTTATATAGCGTATATTAGGTTTATTAGATGTTATTATAATTTTTTATTATGGTAATATCTCTATTTTGTGTTGTTTTGAATGTGTTTTATGATAGTGGGGGTGGCTGTGTTAATTGTGTGGTTGTTTATTTGTCTATGTTTAATTAAAAAGAAGGACTGTTTGTCAAACTTTAAATCGTATTTGTGCTGATATATTCTAATGTTGAAATTATTGTTTTCACCTATGTATTTTTTTGGGCAATTGTTGCATGAAATAGTATAGATACCTGAATCAGTGTTTTTGTTATTGATAGTAGGTTTAAGTGAAGGTTTGAGGGTTATGTTATTAGATTTGACTTTTTTTACGTGTTTAGGGATATAGTTACGGATAATATTATTAAGTATGTTAGGTACGTGTAATATGTTTGTGTACTGAGTATTAATTAGGGTTAATTGTAAATATTTTTGTTTGCCTTTCTAATACGATTTGTTGACGATATTCTGGGAGTAGTTTAATTTATAGAATATGTTTTTTAGTGTTTTAATTTCAGATTGCAGATTTTGGGGCTACAGAGTTTGAAAGCAGGAAGGAAGAGGTTACTGAGTACTGCTGTTTGAGTGGAAGTGTCTCGAGCCGAGAACCAGTGTATATACGAAGTGTTAGAAGTTGGCTTTCGATAAATGTTAAAAGAAGGCAGTTTGTCTTTTGTCCATGAGATACGTAAATCCAAGAAGTTTATTGTATTATTGTATGCCGTTTCCATGGTAAATTTTATATCTGTATGTATATTATTAATAAAGGTAAAAAATGTGTTTAGATTTATTTCCTCCTTAGTTAAACATAAAAATAAACAGCCACACAAATAACACAACCACCGCCACTATCATAAAACACATTCAAAACACAGAAAATAGAAAAAATTATGAATCCTTCATCATCAAGAACATTAACAATTTTAATCAGCAACAAGGCGAAATCCAGTTAGATGAAATAATCAATATATACCTCAAAGGATCAACATCCTTTGGCAAATTTCTCAATAAAGTATAACATTGGTAAAAATATTATATCCACCCAAAGAAAATAGTCACCAAGGAGCCAGAATAAAAAAAATAGCTAAATTTGTAATATTTAATTTTGTATAACTTAGTTGTCCTGACGATGTTTCTCGAGTATGAGCACGAAAGCTTGACGTTCATTCATAATATGTTTTCTATCAATTTCCTTATAATTAACGATTAAATTCAAATTAATAAGCTTCTATTCTTCATTTATAACCTTAAGGGGGAAGTGAATTCTTTATAAATCTGCACTACGTGAAGTTTGTAGTTCTATCATCCATATATATATATATATATATATATATATATATATATATTTTATATATATATATAACCTTATATATATATATATATATACTATCTTATATATATATATAGAAAATTAACGCACCACTGACTCATATGACGTTAACAGGTTACAGAAATGTCCAGAACGCTGTGCAACTTTATTATGCAAATAACATAGCATGTGGGACACATTATACAGTAGTAACCTATTGTCGGGGGTCCCAGGAGTCCTGAGGGGGTTTAGATGGGTCCTGTATGTGGCCGATGCGTATCCTTGTAGGACGTTATCGCTGTGAAGGGGTTCGCGTGTTTGGATGGTGTTATAATATCGTGTATGCGCAACCTTTGGAGTGCACGGATGACGGCTTGGCATCCACAATGAGGTGCCGATGTCCTCCACGAAAATCTGATTCAGCTTTTTATGAGAGCACCGCCTGCGCAGCGCGCCTGGAGGTTTTCGGGGTGGTTGCAGCTGTGCAACAATCGTTTCAACATGTCCCACACATATTCAATTGGGTTTAGGTAGAGAATGCGTTCTCATGCATAAGGGCGAGTCCGTCACCGATGTAGAGGGCATATGGCACGACATACGTGTCAAGAATGTCTGCGATGTACCGTGCGGCGGTTAGGGAACCGCCATCTAGGGCGTGCAACTCTGCACCACCCGTTAAATATATCCTCCCTCAGACCATGAGAGAGATCCTCTTCCAAATGGCAAGGTAAGGCATACTAAACTTCGCGTACCTTTTATTAGGTCCTCGATAGTCTCTGGATTGCTGATCGGAGGTGTAGAGACTGACCCGTGGATTCACATTCGTAAAGAGCATTCGCTAATCGCACGACGCGGTCAATATCAGGGTTCCCGGGAAAATGCTAGTCGCGCCCGTCGATGCTCCCTGGTGTGTCGTGGTCCCATGACCAGCCTTCTTGGCCTTAAATTATGTTCCGCAAAGCGTTGACGTATTGTATTATCACTCACACGGGTCACATGTACATCCTGCTTCTGTATTTGGAATTTTTGCTGTTTATGATGATGACCCTCTTACATTCATACGTTTAAAACGGTATTCAGGGGAGGATCCAATATTTGGCTGGGGCTGGTCCCCGATTTCAGCCCCACCTAAAAATGGACATAAAATTCGAATTTCAGCCGATTTTGACTATATAAACAGCAAGCCGTAGCGTTTGTTGTTTCGTTGTTTTCTGTGACTGTGGTCATTCTTTCATAATTTCAAATTTGGATATCTTGTTTTTGAAAATTTCAACTTTCATTTTTTGGGAAATGACTTCAAGCTTGAAATATGTATAGATAGGTCCTACTATAAGCACATAGAACATTTTCGATTTTTGAGTTTTGTGCTCCGCGTTGTCCAATTTCCAACCCCGAATTTGAAAAGTGAAAAGTGAAATTTTTTTTTCATCCGATCAACATCAGAATTTTCAGGGTTTGTACAATCGGGCAAGATGCATCTACTGAGCACAGAACTCAAAAAATCGAAAATGTTCTATGTAATCATTGTGGGCGGTTTGAGGAAGTCATTTCCCAAAATTCTGAGTTGTTATGAAGCCTGCTGTGGATTTTGAAAATTTGAAAGTTTTGGACACAGAAAAACACCAGAAACAACGTTTAGAGAGGAAGAAAAGCTACATTTTTGGTGTTTATAATCATTGTCTATTGAAGGCTGTCAGCCCCAGCCAAAATGTCCCAGCTAACGTGGTCGCTGCGCGTGGCCTGCCAGCCGCATGCGTGCTCCTTGGTGATGTGGTGCCGATCCACGACCCGTGTAATGGTTGTACTCTGGCCGT